>BQNB010015991.1:602-20740 GCA_026074375.1 Tanacetum coccineum
AGGGCGAGTTGGCAGCAGGTGTTGGTGTAAAGTGTTGGGGGTTAAGGTAGAGGTCTCGGGTTAGAACCTGAGGCTTCCCTATACTCCCAAAATTTTTATTTTTGGATTTTTCTTTTTGGAAAAGTTAAAATAAGCTAAACTAATCACTTTTAATAAATAGACTTTTATCTTAAACTTAATAATAGGCTGGTAAAAAGCAATAAAACTAATAGTTTGGCTTAAGAGTTTATTTTAAGCTAAAAGCTGAACTGATTAAGCTAAGGAGATTCAATAAGCAAGTAAAGAACTAAAAAAAACTAAACAGATCTAAAATAAGACTCAATAAGCAAATAAGAACCAAAACTAAGCAATATCAAAAAGCTAAAAAGGACAAAAAGCAAATAAGCAGTTAAAAGGGAAAGTGCATAGTTAAGGCTAAATGGCACATTTAAAACTAGATTATAAGCTACTTAAGCTTTGACCAAGTCTCTAAAAGCTAAAAACAGATTAAGATTGGACTACAAGGAATTCAAATAAGCTGGAAAATAGCATTTCAGAACTAATATAAGCTAGATAAAAGGTTAATGAAAATGACAGTTACACTATGTTTTTGGTTTTTAGAGTTTTTATTAAAGACTAAAAATCTACTTGCAGGCCTAAAAAAATGCTAGCAAATGAAGTTTAAATTCTGAATTAAGCTTAAACAGATTAAGAAGGTATCCCAATAAGCTTGTGCAAGCAAATTCAGAACCTAAAACAACCTTAATCTAGCTTTAAATTAAAATCTAAAACTGGCTTAACTAGAAATTTAGAAAATAGGACAGATTATGTCTAAACCTTAAATGGCAAATGCAGACCTAAAAATCTTTCATTCTAGTGCATAATAAACCATATCAGAGCTAAATCTAAGCCCCACAAACAACTTATAAGCAAAATCTAAATATAAGCAGTTTGAAAAAGTAACAACACCACAGATTCTAAAATTTAAAAGGTAAGACCTTAAAACTAAAAGTTAAACCATAAAAACTTATTAAAACTTATTAGAAGACCTAATTAGAGCTTAATGAATTTGTCTTAAATTCCAAAACAAGCTCAAGCAGTGGTAACTATAGTTACCACTGCTTGTGCCAAACACCCTTTTAAATTTTCCAAATTCATTTTAAAACTGAAACAGATCAAAATAAGCTGGAATATCTAAAAACAAATTACAACCTATTCCTATTAAGGACTTATAAGTAAAATTTAACACAAAATAAACACTAAAATAAGCTGAGAATCAATTAAGCAGTTTAATCACTCTTTTAAACTAAATCATTATGGAAGCTTAAAACAGATTGACAAAAGCTTAATACTAAATGGAAATAGCAATTATAAGATAAAATAGGCACAAATAAACAAGCAATAAGAACAATTAAGCAGGAAATAAGCAAAACAGTATATGAGCAATAAAATGAAAATAAAGAGTACCTTGATCCTAGCTCAAACAAGGATCTAATAATGCTCAAAGGAGCTTATCTACAAGCTCCAGCTTGTTAAAAACAAGCTGGTATTGTCCATAAGCCCTTCCATGATTGGCTTATCATCCAAAACAAGCTGAGGTAATTTTGAGGGAGTATTTGGTGATTTACTGATTTAGTTAAGCTTTTGAAGGTTTAACTAAATAAAAGCTAGCTTATAGTTAACTAAGTTGCTGAATTCAAATCAGCCTCAACATACTTATTCGACGTGTAACTTACAGCTTTCTCCATACTTTTTCCTATCCTTCGTTCACTTTTGCTTATTGATAATAGACCTTGCAACTCCTTGTTCGATTGTTGCTCCATTTCCTCTTTAAACCTTCTAAATTCTTCTATGGCTTCTTCCGTAGCTGAATCAAGGTATCTCGTACATACGAGTTTTATGTATTTATGTTCTAATACATCAATTGGAAACGCTAATAAGAGAATAATACCTTTTCATCGTCCTGCGCATATAATAAGAAACGACGTGAGTTTATCGCAACAGTTAAACTTTCACTATCGACTTGGCGAAACTGGTGCAGTGATTGAAAATAAAAAAAACAAGAAATGCAAAATGCTTAAGCTCAATGGATAAATAAAATAATCTCAAAGTTGCGTGGGTAGTACGTGTTTAGGAATGAGTAGTGCATTAAATAGAAAGTCTTACCATCGTTCAGGAATGAAAAATGCATCCCCTGTATCAAGAATCGCTCTTTGTGAATAGTTTTTTGAGTCTTCTGCTCTAGAATGTAGAGAAAGATCGATATCATCTATGGGCACTGCATGGTAAAACACAAAAGCATACGGTGATTTTGGTATGTAAAAATGTTAAGATTTATTAAACTAGCTAACCAATTTAGCCACGAGTGCGCATCGGATGGATCTAGTTATGACAAGTAGGTTAACACATATTAAATAAGGAAATCATACCCTTTTTTATTATTCTTGAATACAAAAGCGTCTAAAACAAATGCCTTTACGGTTGCTCACACAATCACATCAACCAAGTACGTAAGAATTGCTAGTCTTACCCTCACGATCAAACACCCACGTGTTATTCCAAACCAAATGCACGCCTTGCATTTCTTCTTGAAATTGAAACCAAACAAACAAACCCTAATTAGGGTTTATACCAAGAAACCCTAGTTCGTCACCTTGGAGGAATCACCCACACGCGTACCTTGAATCACTTAAATGAAGAAATCAAGCAAACGAGAAAAACCCTGAAACCCGCGGTTTAGGGTTAAATAGCTGGAACCCTAAATCTAGCAATTTAGGGAGGCCATTTAAGGGAGGCAATTTAACCAAAAAAACCCTTTTGGGGTTCGGTCGATTAAGGGTTTAGGGGAGGGAGAGAGCACCAATTTTCCTTGGTGTTTTTGGAGAGGATTGAATTGTAGAATGAGGGATATGGGGTGTGTTTATATAGGCACCCCAATCTTGCTCACCAAGTTTAGTTTAATACTATAATAAACAAACTCCACATCCTTCCTTTTTTTCTCCTTCCAACCGAACAAACACCCCTTCTAGATCCTTCATGGGTTTCGGCCAAACAAGGGGTTTCCCCAAGGTTCGGGTTTTGTTCAGTTTAGTCCTTGGTTCTATATTTAGAATGTTTTATATAATTAATTAAAAAAGTAATTAATTAAATAACTATTTAAATATAAATCATGAAGTAACCACAATCTTCGTGTATTAATGTGTGTGCCCCTAATAGGCTCACGTATTTCTAATCGTATTTAGCGATACCAACTACCATTTTCCAACAGCTCCCACTTGGGAGTTGGTGTAGCAGTCTGCATTCATACTGGCAATGGAAACATCTAGCAACACTCGCACTTGCCTTTAAAATTAGAAATACCTGAGATACAAGTTTTAAGAACCATCTCAACTTTCAATGGTTATGTATTATCTTGCTATATAATCATCCTATTGTTACAGATACCGTTATGCATGGATATGGATCCTAACTCATTCCATATAGTTTAACATTTTAGTTTCTCGTTATAGAAATAATTTAGATATACCAAATGTAATCAAGAATCATCTTGGATTACCCTTTAAGAACGGCCATTTATTTATCTGATTATTTGGAGAAGGGCCCAATGGTATCATTCTGCACATACAATGTAGATGAACAAATCCTTTATTGACTACAAGTGTTGTGGATGTTGCTTCACATACACTCCGAAAAATAGCTTTATAACTACCATATTCCAGGACAGCGTTTGGCTATAATTACAAAAAGTGATATCCACACATACAGAACTTGTTCGTATCTCAAGTCTAAGGATAATTATTTAACCATTTTTGACATTTACTCATGACAAGGATCCAAAAGTAAATATTCGAAAGTTGGGGTATCCAATATGCATCCCTTGTGAATACATATGAGTTTGGCGGGAACAATCCATATATTCAAAGAATACAACCAACACTCACATTTGCCTTACATAACAATATTCCCATATTGTTAACCGACAATGGACATATTTAGAATGATAAATCATTCATGGATTAAACATGCAAAAATGGAATAACAATTATTATATGAATGAAAAACAAATTCCAAGCATCTTTATTCATCAAATAAATATTGTCTTACAATTCCAAATTATCCAAATACTAATTAAACACAGATTTACATGAGACTACTAGCGGGTATCAAACCAATTTTCCTAGTCAATTCAGAATGCTTAGGAAATGCTAAAGCCTTTGTAAAAGGGTCAGCTAGATTGTCATCTGTGTCAACTTTTTCTATCCTCACATCGCCCAAATCAATGGTTTCTCGAAGATAGTGAACTTTTGCGCGAAAATGTCATGCACCTTTAGTGACTCCATGATCATTTGCTATTGCTATGGCTCCAGTATTGTCACAATACATTGTTATGGGTTCTTCAATTGTGGGAACAACATTAAGCCCAGAAATGAATTTGCGAATCCATACAGCCTCTTTCGATGCGTCAAAAGCAGCGATATATTCAGCATCTGTAGATGAAGTTGCAAAAATACTTTGCTTTGTGCTTTTCCAGTCAACAACACCTCCATTTAAAACAAAAACATATCTTGTCTAAGACCTCAAGTCATCAGCATCCGTCAGATATCCAGCATCAATGTAGCAAGAAACCCTGAGCTCTCGTTTCATATCACCTTCATAAACCATAAACATATCCTTAGTGTTCCGAAGATACTTAAGAATATTCTTAACAGTCATCCAGTGAAGTTCACCAGGATTCTGTTGAAATCAACTTGTTATGTTCTGAGCGAACGCAACATCGGGACGAGTACATCTTACAGCATACATGATCGAACCAACAGCTGAAGCATGTGGAACATTGCTCATGCGCCGCTTTTCAGCTGGTGTCGAGGCACCATCTGACTTACTCAATTTCAGCTTATCTTGCATTGGGATAGCTCCACGTTTGGAATAATATCTTTTCAAGATTTTCTCAATGTAAACACTTTGACATAAACCAATTAACCGCTTAGATCCATCTCTGTAGATTTTAATTCCAAGAATATATGCAGCTTCACCCAAATCTTTCATAGCAAAACATTTTCCAAGATAGGATTTTACATCTTATAACATTGAAATATTATTTCCCATGATTAATATGTCATCAACATATAAGATTAGGAAAGTGACATAACTCCCACTAGCTTTCTGATATACACATGGCTCATCACGATTTGAGTGAAACCGAATTTCTTGATTTCATCATCAAATCGCTTATTCCATTGCCTAGATGCTTGCTTAAGTCCATAAATGGAACGCTTGAGCTTGCATGCATTGATATTTTGGATTAACAAACCCTTCAGGTTGCGTCATATAGACTTCTTCAGAAAGATGTCCATTGAGGAAAGCAGTTTTTATATCCATTTGCCAAATCTCATAGTCATAGAACGTGGCTATGGCAATAATAATACTTATAGCTCTTATGTCTGCAACAGGAGAAAAGGTTTCTTTATAATCAACTCCGTAGGTTTAAGTGAGGCCCTTTGCTACGAGACAAGACTTAAAGGTGTGTACTGCACCATCCATGTCGGTATTCTTCTTGAAGAGCCATTTGTGACCAATAGTTCTAGCGTTAGGAGGAAGTTCTACAAGCTCCCAACCATCGTTGTCTTTCATGGATTGCATTTCCACATTCATAGCAGCTTACCATTTTTCAGATTTAGGATCCTTTAATGCAGCTTTATAGTTGGCGGGTTCACCGAGATCCCCCAACTCGTGTTCCTCAGCATCAATGTACAAACACAATCGATCTATAGGACGACGTGTCCTTGTGGACCTACGAATGGGATTAATATCACTTTGAGGTTCATCAATTTCTTGATCATCCTCTTCATGATTTAAGCTAGTGTCTAAAGAAGGATTTGTATCTTTTTTTTGAATAATTTCAAGATCTTCTAGAATCCCACTTGCTTCTTGATCTATAAGATTACTCTCAAAGAACTCAGCATTTCGGGCAACAAACACTTTGTTCTCAGATGGGTTGTAGAAAGAATATCTCATCGTTTCCTTTGGGTATCCTATGAAGATACACTTAAAAGATCTGGGTTCCAGTTTGTCAGGTTTGGTAAGTGTATCACGCTTAACAAGTGCCTCACAACCCCATACTTTTAAGTAAGACAACTTAGGGGCTTGCCCATGCCATATTTCATATGGTGTCTTATCAACCTTCTTAGTTGGAACCATGTTGAGAATGCGTGCAGCAGACTCAAGGGCATAATCCCAAAAGAACTTTGGAAGAGTAGTTTGACTCATCATGGAGCGAACCATGTCTAGCAGTATTATATTTCTCCTCTCTGACACTCCGTTATTTTGAGGCGTGTAGGGAGGAGTGCGATGGGCAATAATCCCATGCTCTTTTAGATGATCTAAAAACTCTTAACTCATATATTCACCACCACAATCAGATCGTAGTGATTTTATGGTCTTTCCGAGTTGGTTTTCTACTTCCTTTTGAAACACTTTAAATGTCTCAAACACTTCATGTTTATGTTTCAGCAAGTAAACATAACCATACCGACTAAAGTCGTCAGTAAAAGTGACGAAGTAGTTAGCTCCTTGTCTTGACACGATTCTAAATAGGCCACATGCATCGGTGTGTATTAGTCCAAGTAGATCTTTAACCGTTTCCACTTAATGTGAATAGGGTTTTCTTGCTATCTTTTCTGACATGCATGAAACACACTTTCCTAATGACTCAATGTCAGAAGAATTAAGAAGTCCATCATATTGCAACTTCTCAATGCGTTTCTTGCTAATGTGTCCAAGACGACAGTGCCATAAGAGAGAAGAGTCTAAGTTTAGCTTAGCTCTTTTATTGCTAACGACATACATAGAACTATCATTTGTATTTGAACAAGACATTTCAATTTCATAAAGACCATCCCTTGGGATAGCAGTAAAATAAACCACATTATTTTTAGAAACAGAAATTGTATTATTCAATTCAAAATGGTTGATAAAACCATCTTCATACAAACGAGAAACTGAAATAATCCCTCTAGTAATAGAAGGTGCATAATGACAATTGTTCAAAACAATAACTAGTCCACTAGGGAGACATAAATGATAATTTCCAATAGCTACAACTGCTTCACGTTGACCATTGCCCACGTACAGACTTAAAGCTCCTGGATTCAGTTTCTTACTTCCCCGCAGACCCTGAGTAGTATTACAGATGTGAGTACCACAACCTGTATCATAAACCCAAGATGTACTAGGAAAAGAATAGAGTTCTATGGTGAAAATACCTGAAGTGCTAGCTCCTTGAGCCAGCTGCTTCTTTTTCAGCAACTCGGTGAGATATGTGGGACAGTTCCTTCTCCAATGACCTACTTCACCGCAGTGATGGCAGATCGCGTCCTTAGCAGGATTATCCTTTTTGGGTGGTGGAGGAATCTTAGGTTTGGGGGCATAAGATGGCTCAGCGTTAGCATATGCCTTCTTACCCTTGCCTTTCCCTTGAACCCCTTTTGCAGCCTTAGACGGTTTCTTGTTTTTGTTTTTCTGGACCTTTCCTGCTCTTATAGCATGAAGCGCAGGTGCAACAACTTTCTTTGGTAACGTCTCTTCATGTAGCTTAAGCATAGCATGTAATTCATTAACGGTCTTCCCCATGCTGTGCATATTGTAGTTCTCCAAGTTGCAAAGTGAAGAGGTGACCAAGACGTTCCAATTGGTCAATGTAGCTCTTCATCTTGAGGACATAAGAGCTTACAGATTGACCTTCCTCCAGCCTGCACGTGTGAAAATCTCTCACCGTCTGTAGAAGTTCCTGTTCTGTTTGCTTAGAATATGAAGCTTTAAGCTCTTTAAGCATGTCATTGGCGCCAAAATAGGCTAGATTCTGTTAGATTTCTAGGTCCATAGTCAATAACATCATCACAGCAATTTCCTTTTGGTTCTTGACCTACTCATTATAAGTGGCCAGGGCCTGAGGAGAGATTGGTTGATTAGGTGCAACAACAACAGGAGCAAGCTCCAGGTATTTTTCCTTATCTTCTGTTGATAAGACCAACTAAAGTTTTTTGTACCAATCAATGAAGTTAGGTCCAGTAAGTTTTTGTTTCTCAAAGAAACTCTTGAATACCGAATTGTTTCCGACTGAGGTAGTCATCTACAATTAACAAAAAAAGTTCAATTAATTAGTATTTTTGATAATTAAATTCTTAATAGAATTAACTACCCAATTAATTACTAATTAAGACTAAGATCCAACTTGACCTCCCATTTATTACTAGAGGTCTGACCAGTGAGTAAACAAGTAGGGCAAGTGGTAAGCAACGATTGCTAATTGCATTAAAAAGGCAACTCTTAGACTTATGAGACCGGTCAAGACATTAATCGACAAGTAATAATGTCAAGAGCATGTATAGTTCTCATCTTATGTCCCGGGTCCAAGTTTTGACCAAGCATACTCGAATTAAGTCAACCAAGCAAGAACGTGCAAAATTTCCAAAGGTCTGACCAGTGAGCAAAATTCACCATGGGTTGGAATGACCCTAAGGTCTGACCAAAAAGGCCAAGCCAAATGCACGTGTTCTTGGTTGGCTGGCATAGACTTAAAATTTTAACATATTGGGGTATACACATAAAGTGATAAATGGTGTATACAAAGAAGCATGCAAACAACTTTGTAGCACTAATTTTTAAAAACCTTTGATAATGACACTGTAGTGACATGCCATAGTTCACGGTAACTCCAATCGAACGCACAAAGAAGCAGAGTATCAGGTCAGCACGAAGCTTATTAAAAACCCGAGTTCATTAGGAATGTTGACCACTCCACCTTAAATTTCTCTTATAGTTTGTTCTAGTGGATGAGCCATACTTCCCATGAGTCCATAGCGTCTAATTTTTAAATTCATGAAAAACATGTTTCATAGTTTTAGGTCTTTTAATGTTATAAAAAACATATTTTCCATAAAACACATAGCAGGTCACAATGAATATGTTTTAGGCGTGTAGAATTAAAGACCGGTTTAATGTCATCTTTATTGTTATTAGTCCGTATTCCATTTGTTTAGGCATGCAAACATGTAAACTAGTATACAAATAAGCATGTATAGAGAAACATATAAATATAATGACATTAAATCAAAAATGAGTAAGTAACAAGTAATAATCCGAGTTCTCTACGAGTCTTCCCCAATTGGAGAACCATAAGACCCTCACTAGGTTTTCATCAAGTGCCTAGATCGCCCCATGCACCACAAATTAATGTGATTGAGTAGGTCTTATAGCCGGAATTTAGGAAACAAATCAAACTAACAATTTAAAAGATCTAGTTTCCAAAAAAAAAAATATTTAGTTTCCAAAAATAAAATATTTACAAGATCTTTTAAATAATTAGGAAGATTTTATATATTCCTAAATAAACAAATTAAAAGAAGAAACAAATATAGCTAAATTAACAATTAATTATACTTCTCTTTTAATTCTCTATTAACTTTTAATATTAATCTTGCAAGATCTAGCAAATTTTCTTTATTAATTTATGGTAAAGATTTGCATATCATTGCCATATTTACAATAAGGCAATAATAAAGAAAATAATCGCAGCTTAATAATAAAAATCAAATCTAGACGTGTAACTAGGCATAAAATTCGATTTTTAAGCGTGTAACCCTAGATACCAAAACGAGTTGACTCGTGATGCCACTGTTGGGATTTATAAAATCTGACTAACCAATTTAGACACAAGTGCGCAGTGGATGGATCTAGTTATGGCAAGTAGGTTAACACGTATTAAATAAGGAAAGCGTATCGTTTCCTATTATTCTTGAATACAATAAGCGTCTAAAACAAACGCCTCTACGGTTGCTCACACAATCACGTCAACCAAGTATGCTAGATTGCTAGTCTAATCTCCACGAACAAACACCAAGTGTAATATCAAAACCAAACGCACGCCTTGCGTTCCTTTTTGAAGTCGAACCAATCAAACCCTTAATTTACTTCTACGAGCAAGGAAAGAAGCAAACAAACACCACGTGTATGAACTTGTATAACGTCGAGCTAGGAGAACAAGTTGAAACCAAAAACCAAAACCCTAAAAGGGTGTTTGGCCGAATTCGGTTAAAAGGAGAGAACTAAAAATCCCTTAGGGATTTCGGTTAGGGTTTTAGGAGAGGGGAGAGAGCACCAAAATTCTTAGGTGATTAGGGATTGAATGAATGAAGAATGAGGGATATGGGGTGTGTTTATATAGGCACCCCAATACCCTAAATCTTGTAGGAAAAGATTAGTATAATTCCCATAATTAAAACCAAATCTTTTTCTCTTCATTTTCTCTCTTCCATAGCCGGCCACAAACACCCCCTCTAGAACCTTTGGGAGTTTCGGCCAAACAAGCCACTATTTGAGGTTCGGGTTTTGTCCAGTTTAGTCCCTCGGTTCTATATTTAGAATATATTATATAATTAATTAAACAAGTAATTAATTAAATAACTATTTAAATATATTTCGTGAAGTAAACATACTCTTCGTGTATTAACGTGTGTGCCCCAAATAGGCTCACGTATTTCTAACGTATAACTTGCGAAACCGACTACCATATTCCAACAGTTTATTGATCTTATGATATATTTTGATTGTCCTTTTGATAAAGACAATCATTATTTTTTGCTTATCTTCGCAAAGTAGCGGCATCAAATAGTTTTTGCTTATCTTTATTTTTTCTGATAATATATGGTTGTTGACAGATAATTTTAATTTTAGTAGTTTTAAGAAGAAAAGCATGCATGTAGGTGTGTGTTTGTACTGAGTATGAGTAAAAAGGAGGGAAGAAGTTTTTAGTTTTTCTTGATTTAAATCTAAAGAAGACTCTACAACTTAAATATGTCATAATATGACATATACATACACCATTTTTTACGTATGCCACATGTAAATATTCAAAGAGATACAATGTTGTTATTGTGTAGCTTAAACTCTAAATTGAAAATACATATTCTTAGATATCCTCTCTAAATCTTCCATCCTAATTAGCTAGAAGAATTTTCAATAATAGATTATTGACGTTATGACACACCTGCTTATTTGCATTCATTATGTACCAACAAAGTAGTTGCTTTTGAGTTAGCTTTATTATATTTTGTATGCTATCAACGAAAAGTAGGAAAGTTAAGAAAAGAAATAAACTTATCTAATTTCTATATAGTTGTAGACGGTTCATGATAAATTATTAAAACTTAATCATGTAGGTTAATCATAATTAAATTACTTTTAAGAGACTTTTCATGGCATAGTTTGGAAACAAAACCCAACACGTAAATAGGTACTAGTTTTTTTTTAAATTGAGCCGGCTTTTTTGGCTACCGTCTTTATCCCGAATCGAAACTCTGTCGTTTAACCAAAAATTCAAACTTTTATATAATGAGTGAAAATATACATGCGTGTTGCAGCGGAGCTGCTTGTGGTGCAACTTTTGTATTTGTCGTTTATCTAAAATGTATTTCGTTCTTTTTGAAAAATGTTTGTTACTTAATAGGCTTATTAGTGTATATGCATATATTTGAGGGGTCGGAAATGAAATAAATATAAAGTAAGAGCCACAAATTTTCTGACATGAATATAACATAAGTTAAATAAAAATTGTTAAATTTTGATACAACCACAGCACACAAACCATTCTTGAAAAATCTTGGGCTTTCTTCCTTTCTTTTGATAACCACAAGCCACATTGGACAATGCAAAATGGGCCAAAAGTAAAAAACGACAAAAAATGGGATCGTTTCAAACGCCATTTAGTATATAGAGAATTATACGTCTTTGACCTCTAATGTTTATTTTAAAGTTATTATATAGTTTAAGAGTGTGTTTAAAACTTTGTTTTTCATAAATATATATTAAAATCTAACATTTTTTATAATATTATACGCATGTCAAAAGTATTGCAATATTGTCTCATTTTATTCGCAATTTGAAAATTTTTTAACTAGTATTTTTTATAAATGAATCGGTAGATTTGCGTTATATTTTTGATAAATAAAGTTTATTATGTAAAAAAGTCGTAAATAGGTAAAAGTTAAAGATAGCTTGCGTAACTTGTGCATAGTTGAGGCTACGTTTTTTAATATTTGGCCGGCTTTTTTGGGCTGCTTTTTTCAGCCCGAATCGAAACGCCTTCGTTTTAACTGAAAATTCAATATATTTACAATTATAAGTTTGTAACTCAAAGTATTATACTGTCTTTATATGTGTGTGTGGTTTTTTTTAATTTTACTATCTTTATTTATCAACTTATTTGCATTATACTTAAACTAAAAATCTGTCAATGGACGAATTTATAAGTTGATTTTTATATTTTTTACTTTATTACTTAACAAATTTTAGGTGTAATTACTAATTTGTTTAAAAATATCAGTTTATGTAATTACTATATACATGGGTGTTTGGACTGGTTTTCATTGTTGTATACGAGGGTGTTTGGGATTGTTTTTGTTTAAGTATCATTTAGTTATTAACGGGCGTGTTGGGATTTTTTATATTGATGTGTACAGGGCATTTAGGACTGTTTTCCATTGTTTTATGATGTTGTTGTTGTTTATTTTGGCATTTGCAAATTTAAAGTTTGGAGACGTTCTGTTTAGTTTATTTTTTAATGTATTCAATTTTAATTTTTGATTTATCTCAGCAATTTGATGTTTAAATTTACTTGTTTATTTTTTATATATTCACCTTTAAAGTTTGTTTCTCGTTAACTAGGTTTGATCAATATGAGGTGTGTGGCTCGAGGAATATTTTTTGTTTGTAGAAAATATTAGTCTTTTGGCATCTTGTTTACCCGGTTTGGCCCGCTCCACTTAGACCTGAATTTTAAAAGCGCACGTGTTTTTGCTAATATCACATTCTTGTTTGTAGTTGTGTTTATATATTTGTACAGGTTATGAAGTCTTTTGGAAAGCTGATAGGAGTTCAAGAGTGAAAGTTGTCACTTCTCCAAAGTTTATGGGTCAAAGGCAACAAGCAGCTAAAGATCATTGAAGCAGGCTATATAAGCCATCTATCCTCCTATTATCTTCATTTAGGCGTTTTCATTCTCTCTCTAAGTCTTAGGTTCTCTCTCAAGAATTTAGGGTTTGTTAGATTGTATTTTGTTAAGTTTTCTCTTTTGTAACTTGTAAACTATTTGTAATAACTGAGCAAAGGGGTAGTTGGTTGTGTTTAGTTTTAATAAAATAAATTTAGTTCTTGTGATTTGATCAAGAAAGTTTATATGGTATCATAGCTCTTGGTTGCTCTATAGTGTTTTGATCTGGTCAAATCAGTGGTTTTGAAAATTTGGGTTTTTCCAAAATTTGGGGGTTCTTGGTCTAGTAAGTGTTTTTGTCTTCAACGTGTGTTGAATTGTCTAGATCTAGGTCAGTTTTGGTGGTCTGGGGTGGTTAATTGGTTTTTCTTAAAAATTAGGGTTTTGTAATTTTGGGGATTTTTTGTCAATTGAGAGAGGTATGGTTGTTCTTGGGAGGTTCAATTCTATTAATTGAATCTCATTTTGGTAAAACCCTAATTTCATAAAATTAAGGTTTGCTTGAATCTTGTTATTTCTGTTGATAAATGTTTTCTAACTATTTTCTTATTGTTTTTTGGGTTATATTTCGCTGTGCATTGGTTTCTGGTGAGGTTATTCAAGATCATCTTGATTTTGTATTTATGTTGTTGTTGGGCGTGCTCTATAACACCTTTTATGTTTTTCTTTGTAGTTATAGGTTGTTTAGAATCGGTGAAGGGATTAGAATAAGGCATTTGGTTATAGATTTGTGGAGTTGGAGGTTACTTGTATTTGTGGTGTAGGTGGTTAGTTAAGTTCTAATCACTTTGTGGTTTTTCCATAGATTGGAACTATTGAGTCAGTTTTGGCTTGCCTACCTTCTTGAGAGGCAAGGAACCTTGTTAAAACTGAATTTTGGTTCTTGTTGAGTGGTCCAATTGTGATCAGGGTTGGTTAATTGCCTTTTGGTGGTTGTTGTTGGTTTCTGTTTTGTTATGTTCTTTGTTTTTTCGCCTAGTTTCTGTCTAGTTATATCATCTTGTTGGTAAAATAGTTGAAACAGAAGATATTGATCCTAAAACTGGTAAACCTAGGAAAGATTAGGGTCAGGCTTCTAGCTCTGAGGAGTTAAAGCTAAGTAATTATGATCCTTTGTTTTTACTTTTAAATGATTTAAATGGAACTCCTATTATTTCTTTTAAACTGGAAGGTATAAAAACTATAAAGTTTGGTCTGCTGTAATAAAATTGGCTTTACACACTAAAAATAAACTGGTTTTATAATAGGTAAATGTGAAAGACCAATAGATGATGATGTTCTGAGACAAGAACAGCAGGATAGATGTAATTTTGTGCGGTTGTCTTGGATTCTTGGTTGTGCTACTCAGGAATTGTACTTAGGTCGGATTTATTCTACTAATTCTAAAACTGTTTGGGATGAATTTAAAGAAACTTATAGTAAAACTGATGCTTCTGTGATATATAATATGCATTATAAAATACATATATTTACTCAATCTGGCATGTATTTGGCTGAATACTATCATAAATTTAGTTCCCAGTAAATTGAAGAAACATGATCAGTTAATTTTATTATTGCAGTTTCTAATGGGACTAGATGATGTGTTTGGCAATGTCAGAAGTAGTATATTGATCACTGAGCCTTTACTTGATGTTAAGTATGCTTTTGCTACTTTGTCATGAGTCTTACAGGGTTAATAATGTGCATTATGTTAATAAGTCTAGTTCTACTGTTTTTATGTCTAAAAAACAATGATTGTTATGCTAATAAATCTAAACAAAGTAATCAGAATAGGAGGTTTAATAGAGGACCTAATCCTAACTTGGTTTGTAAGCACTGTGATATGATTGGTCATACTATTGATAGGTGTGTTGAGTTGGTGGGTTATCCCCTAAGGTTCAAAAAGAACCATAAAGGAAATAACTCTAAGGCTACTGTTAATAATGTGACTGCTTGTGGTTTTAGTTCTAGTTCTTGTAATACTCACATTTTGACTAGTGATGAATGCCAGAAGTTGATGGGTCTGCTAAGAAGTTCTGGGTCTAGTAACACTTGTGACATTGGTAATGTTACAGGTATACCTATTGGTTCTAATATGGTTTTCTGTTTTGCATCATGTAGATTCTTTAATATGCATAATGATATAAGCACCTATAGTGCTTATTTTGGTTGGAATATAGACTCTAGGTCTAGTCAACACATGACTTATTCTACAATGTTTTTATTCAATCTCATTGATGTTTCTCATCTTAATATAACTGCTGCACATCCTAATCAGACTATTGCAAAAGTTAATAAAATTGAAAGTTTTAAACATACTGAAACTTTAATCATTCATGATGTGTTGGTTGTCCCTGGTTATCATGTTAGCTTGTTGTCTGTGCATAAGCTTGCTAGTGCTAATAAGTTAAGTGTGACCTTTAATGATATGAATTGTCTTATTCAAGACTCAACTTAAAAGTCCTTGGTGGAGACTAGTAGTGTGATTGGTGGTTTGTACTTCCTATATCAGGGTAAGAAGCATGCTAATAGTAATGTTAAGACTTGTGTTGTGTTTAAATGCATGTGGCATAATAGGTGAGGCCATCTTGCTGATCAAGTAATAAAGGTTTTAAAAGATAAAATTGACATTAATGATCTTAATACTAGTCCTTGTGATGTTTGTCACAAAGCTAAAAAAACTAGGGAACCATTCCCTTTAAGTAATTATAAGATTAATGATTTGGGTCAATTGGTTCATTTGGATATGCGGGGACCTTATAGGGTATGTACCAAAGAATGGTTTAGATACTTTCTTACAATTGTCGATGACTATAGTAGGACAGTTTGGGTGTCTGTCTTAAAAGGCAAAGATGATGGTTTTCTCATATTTACACATTTTATAATATGATTGATAACATCAAATATTTAATAATTTTAGTTGTTATTTTATCCCCTAAATCACCTACATTTGTATTACTAACACTTGAAAATAAGATATTTTCAGTTATTTTGTGGTTTCCAGGTAAAATGCTGATATTTTGTAATTATGGAAGTAAAAGGACAAACTATGCAATTATTTACAAGATGTTACGGCGTAAACCCTTCCAAGGTTACGCCGTAACAAATTCCATGCTGAAACACGACATTTGAATGACGATCATGACGCAACCCATTTATTGGTTGCGTCGTAATCACATATATAGAAGGATATCATGGCAATATTTACCGTTACGGTGTAAAAAGTTATTTAGTTACGGCGTAAATATATTCAAGGAAGGAAATCATTGTATCTTTGGTTTTTGGGAAGGTGAATCAACAGTTACGGCGTAACAAGATATAAGGTTACGCCGTAACACATGAATATTTATGGAATCACATGTTACTATGGTTATGGCGTAATTAACTTGTGGTTACGCCATAACACATTTAAAGCCTATAAATTGAAGACATTTTTACACAATTCAAACAACAACTTCTCCCGACACATTCTTGGGTTTGGGAGCAAGGTCTACAGCAACACTAGTGATAGAAGGAAGGTTGAAGGAGCCATGTATCGTGTGACAAATTTAGTTTTAGGAGTTTGTAGTGTTTCATAACATTTCTTAGATTTTTCCTAAACCTAAGCAGGAGTGTAATTCTCCTTAATATCAGTATCATTTTGTTTCAATTTAATCTCTTTACTTCTTTTGTTATCATTATCATAATCTGTATGAAGCTTTAAGTTGCATAATCTTGATGATAGTCTTAGATCTAGATTTCGAGAACACTAAGTGCAAAGTGACCCACTTCACTTGGACGTTCTCAATTCTACAGTAGTAGGACCCATATACATTCGAGGATCGAGGTATACCCATGACATAGGTCTATTAATCTTGGAACTAAAATTAAGTGTTTTGTAGCTTTAGCACCGGTTTAGTTATAATTCAGCTTTGACCCTTACTCTCGTAAAGAAGTAAGATTTACCTTTGTTCAATCACTCTGGCAAAAGGCGCGACCAGCATTCGAGTCGCGGTTGGGTTAGCATTTTACCATGAGAGAAATCAACCACTATGAAGTAGGAATAAGTCAATTCCCCTCGGGGTTCATTCGACCTAGGAATCATAGGCTAAACAAGAATGACCGTCTTAGTTTAGTGTCACATCATGTTATGATACTAATAACTTGCACCAAGAAAGAAGTACGGAACTGACTTAATCAACTTGATAATGGTATACCTTCTATCCTAGTTTTATTTCCTTTATTGTACGTGACAAATTATTATCTTATATTCTTTCTCTTTAAAGTCTTATTTCATTAATAAACTACTCCTGGGACGACCTCGGATTTACCATTCTATACTACCCACGACCAGGTTCTTTGCCCGTTAGTACGTAGTTAGGTAGATCGGGTTTTATAAATTTAAAACTTGATAAAAATATATTTTAAAAGAAAATACCCATCAAGTTTTTGGCGTCGTTGCCGGGGAGTAGTTAATTCAATGACTTAAGACTTCATAATATTTCTAATCATCTTTTCTGAGTAAATGATACAGGATACAAGAATTCAACTAATCAATGAAGCCATGAATAAAGTCAAACTTAACGACTACTTAAACAAAAGTGCTAACCGGGAGATGACCCGTTAAGGTTTTACTTCCCGCAATAATAATAAAATTGTTGTCTTGGTAAAATAAAAAGTTTATGTCAGGTAATCATCATTTTTCATAATACAAAAACGGTTTAGCTTACGTTACGGCATAACCAATTATTGTGTTACGCCGTAACAACTGAAACAGAAACATAAAACCATTTCTATACGAGCCATAACAGTTTCTTTCTCAAACACACACTTGTAAATCTCTCTAATCTTCGAATCTTCTCGCTCCTAATCCTCAGTCATGGTAGGTAATCATCATTATCATTTGATTCGTAATCTCTTGATTATTGTTTGCCAATAATCTCTTGACTTTATTATGTTTTATATTGATTAATTACCCCTTCTAAACATGTTAGAATCTAGAATTTAGGCTATTCAAAATAAGTAATACGTTTCTTGAACGTTATGAATTTGATTTGTTCTATAAAATTTTGGCATGGACTGTTTTACGCCGTAACCAATAGGTAAAACAGGGATCTGGCGGTGATTACGGCGTAACGATGTTTTTGGTTACGCCGTAATCTATTTCTGGGGCATAAATTACTGTTTGATAAATTACCTTATCCGAATCAGTGATTCTAGTTGGTATGAAAACAAATCGTGGGTATAAATTTCAAAAGGTTTACGGCGTAACTGGTTTATTATTACGTCGTAACTAATTGGGTTACGGTGCTATAGGAATGGTTACGCCGTAACAAGCATCAAATTACGGTACAACTAATCGGATTATGGCACAACCATTATTGGGTTACGTAGTAACAACCTCCTAAACACTCTATTGCGGGATTTCTATACAATTGCACCATTTAACTTCTATAGTTTTAATTTATAGGTGAATGGCTAAAATTCAACCATAACTTCTCTAGTGACATTCAAAAAGAATTTAGGAAGAGGTTTTTAGAAATTCGTATCAAGGGAAATGAGTACCCTGAAGGGCTTGACTTTGAAGAATTTGGAGCCCTTCACAAAGGGATAGCTCTCCAAAACCTCAACCAGTTTTGCCATGTCAGCTATGAACAAGATGATAGGCGCTTTACTTCTCAAGCTTGGAATAGGTTGTTTAGGATTAAGGAGCAGGTTGTTAGGGAGTATGTCATGGAATTTCTGTCTAGTTTTACCTTCAGGGATTACATTGAGGAGTTGGATACAACATATACAATGGTTTTTCAGCTTGGTGGGGAAAGGAGAAGCATGACCATGAGACAGTTCATCCAGGCTCTTGGTCTGTATACACATCAAGAGATGAATACCAACTTGTTTGAAGCTTTTTATGATTCATGCTACAGGAGCAGGCCTATCAACTACGACCCCAACCCATATGTTATCTGCATCACCACCCATGCTAGCTATGACACCCGACACCCATCAACATACACCTCAATCCAAAATCCCATCTGCCATTTGGTGCACCATTCGCTCACACTGTTTGTTGCAGGAAGCTATAGTGGGAAGGAGAAGGTCACTATGGATGACCTATTTCTATTACATAGCATGGATGGAGGAGTTAGTGTTGATGTTCCTTGGCATGTGGCCAAGTTTCTGTATGATAAGGCAAAGGGGTCTAAGAGGAAAAGCCCAAATGTGGGGGTACATTTGATTGGAAGAATTGCTAGCTATTATGGTTTGATGACATTAGGACCTTTGATAAGTGTTACATTATGACCTGAGACCTCCTCTATGAGTGTAGCTAAGTTGGTCGATCTGGGCATATGCAGGTACAATGGTCTGGGTATTGGTGAGATGGTTGCTGAGATCCTTGAGGTTGCTGGGGATGATGATGATAGAGCCGGACAGGCTGAGATTGGGGGAGTTAGACGCCACCATAACATGTCCAATGCTAATAGGCTCAGACCTATGGATGAAAGACTTGGAGAGATAGTGAACGATGTCACTGAGCTTACTTATGTTGTATCGGGGATGTCTGAGCAGTATGACCAGTTCTATGGAGTGTTTGGATAGTTGCAAACTGAGCAGGAAATGTTCATTTCATGGAACACTGATCACCTTTCATAGCTTCTAGCTCGTCACCATATGAATCACACCCATTATAAAGGAACCCGCTATTCTTTTGTTTTGGACATTCCTAATCTTGGGGTTCAGCAGGGTGTGAATTTCTTGTCTGGCACTCCTGGTTACTCTACTGCTCCTTCTCCTTCAGCTAGCCAATTTGGAATGTTTGGTGACGCTCATCCTTCCACCTCTCACAACCACGATGACATGAACCAAGAATAATTTGATACTATTTACCTTTGTGTCTATAATAATTTGAATTTTTAGGAGTTTATAACTTTTATCTATTATTGTTGTTACTAACAGTTGTGTTTGGAGGAATTCCTGATCAGACTCATGTTACGGCGTAAGAACATTTAGTGTTGCGCCGTAACCACATATGTAGAGAAATACGGTTTACCCATTTACATTACTGAGCTTTCTTTGATTGGACCAATCCAATCATCTCCCTTAGTTATTTCATTTGATGAACATATTGTCCACACGTTACAACGAGGGAAGTTTT
>BQNB010015991.1:23393-72310 GCA_026074375.1 Tanacetum coccineum
CATCCACATTACTTGAGCACAACTTGCAGATAACGCCACGTATTCAGCCTCTACGGATGACATTGCAGTACAGTCTTGCTTCTTTGACATCTAGCTGATTAATTTATCACCTAGGAACTGTATTCCTCTAGAAGTGCTTTTACGAGTATCAACGCAACCGGCATGATCGGCATCTGAAAAAGCTGTTGAATCAAAGCCAAAACCCTTCGGATACTAGAGTCCCATGTTAATGGTACCTCTTAAGTATCAAAAGATCCTTTTAACCTCTTTGAGGTGTTTTTAGTCGGTCTTGCTTGATATCTTGCACAATAACATACAGCTTGCACTATGTCGGTCTACTAGATTGGTCAGATACATGAGGACCGAATTTTGCTAGGTAGTTAGTTTGGTCTACGGAGTGTTCACCACTCAAGTTCTGCATCTAATTTAGGTTTGTAGCCTTGAGCTGTACTCCATAGGCTCTTGTTCCTTTTTCATACCTTGTTTTTTTTATGAATCTCTAAAGTATATTTAGCCTGATTGATAAAGATACCGCGTGGGGATTGGTGGATCTGAAGTCCTAAAAAGAATTTCATTTCCCCCATAAAGGACATCTTAAACCTACCATGCATTAATTTTTCAAAACGTTTTGAAAATTTAGGGGTTTGTGGAATCTCCAAAAATAATTTGTATCAACGTAATTCTGCAAAAGTAGATTTTCCTCCCCGTATTTTATCGTGAATAAGGTTGGTCAATGATACCTTTAGTAAAACACTTTTGGAAATTAGGAATTTTAAGTAGTTTATTCAGACCTGGCTCTCAGAGCTTGCTTCAATCCATATAGAGGTTTCCTTAGACGGTAAAACTTTGTCTGGCCTGAATCAGGATATCAACGAATCCGTCTAGTTGTGCAACATAAACTCCTCTTTTCAATGGACATTAATAAATTCCATTTTCATGGTCCATTGATTAAATTGGTATTAAGACTTTGTTGTGCAGCAGATGCGGACAAAAATCTCTGACAGCCTCCAAGCGAGCACATGGTAGCATAATGATTCTTCAAATCATTATACCCTTTCTGAGCATAACCCTTTTTCTACAAAGTCGTGCTTTTTGTTGCAAATTTACAGTTTGGTCTTCATCCTTTTTGTTCTTCCATAACCACTTTAGCTTGATTACGTTCTTGCCAAAGGTTTGTCAACGAGTTCCCAGACTTGTAGTCTGTCAACAGTAAGTCTCCATGCATTGCTTCTATCCTGCAGAATTCAAGCCATTGCTTCCTTAATGTTTTTCGGTTTCTAACAATACTCACGGTGAGTGCGAACATACACATTTCAGGATCTGTTGCAAGTTGTCATCTTGTTTGCACTGGCTTGGATGGATTTCCACGAACTTGAGTTAACGGGTGATCTTTTGTCCATCGGTATTCGGAATCTTGAGGTTGATTGAAGGTATACACATTTGAATTACCAATATTGCGTGAGGAAGACTCAGCATTTCTTGTACGCGTTGTACAAAAAAAAGGTTTGGTAAATTCTGCTGATGATCGTTGTTTTTCTCTGCCATGAACAACTTTGTTGGTGTGATGGTTCCTGATGGAGGTTGAATATTCGTTGAAGTGGGGTGTGTCTTTTTGAATAGAATTGTCTGTGGGAGAAGATGAATTGTTGACAAGAGAGTAGTACCATCTCATTGATAAAAATTCATCAATACAAAGGACCAAACAAGAAGATCCAATCTTGTTGATCTACTGGAAGGAGAGAAACATTTTGTAATTCTAGTGCGGGGTCAGGTTGTCATTAATTTACGCATTTATCGTTGGGGAACGAAGGCCTGAAGTTTTCATTTTGCAAACACAGAACGTCTCTTGACATCTCTTGATCTCTATCAAATCTAAGATGGATGGATTCTAACTATCAACCTTATTCTCTTTGTTGTAGACACGATAGCCCTTTGATCATGAGTGAGTATCCCTCTAAATTCAACGGATCCCTTGTTTCTCTTCATTTATCCAAAATTTCACCTCTCTTGTTAAGTAACAAGTACAACCAAAGATGTGAAGGTGTTTAATTGAGGGTTTTCTGTCATTAATGATGTGATATGTCATTTTCTCATGAGTTGGGATGATGATTGATCTGTTTTGAGTATAGCATGCGGTTGCAATTGCTTCAGCCCAAAAGAATAAAGGAAGTTTAGAAGCCGAAAGCATCGTTCGAGCAGCCTCAACGAGAGTGCGGTTTCATCTTTCGACAATGCCGTTCTGTTCAGGTGTTCGAGGAGTAGAAGTTTGATGCTCAATTCCTTCTTCTTTAAAGAATGCATTAAGTGTCTTGTTTAAGAACTCAGTGCCTCTGTCAGTGCGAACAGAAATTACTAGGGCTTGAAGATTTCTTTGGATCATCGTGAGAAAGTCTTTTAAAACTTCTGGTGTTTCATCCTTGGAACGTAGAAAGAGAGTCCAAGTGTATCTGGAGTAGTCGTCGACGATTACCAGAATATATTTCTTCCCATTTATGCTTGCAACCCGCATTAGGTCACATAAGTCCAATGAAGCAATTTAACCGTCGCCTTTTGAACTGGGAACAGTCTTTGACTGTAATAAAACTCGTTTGCTTTACTCATTCACAAGCGGTACATAGTTTGTCCTTGACTTACTTCAGTTTGGTCAAACATATCACAACATCTTTCTTTGAAAGCAAGTTGATGTAGCTCAAGTTAGATGAGTAATGTCTTTCGATGCCATAACCATACGCTTGAGGTTGGTGGATGCTGTAGCCATGGGACATATTTCGATTGTATGAAGTTGGTTTCTGAAGAGATAATTGTTAGAGATCAGTTTCACGATACCGGTTTGTACGTCGTTTCCTGAAGTTCTTTAAACAAAACACATAGATTTCGAATTGCAACCTCAATTCCCTGCTTCACGAAATTGGAACACTGGAGAAGAGTGTTTTGATTGAGACCTTTCGACGTAGTAAACCCTTTTGATCATGACATTTTTCTTAAAACCATAATCTCCATAAACCAAGAATTGGAGCAAATTGATCTTTGCTAAAACGACGGTACCTAAGTATTTTTCAACAAAAATTATTACAGCAGGTGATAGAAGCCTGTCATGTTTGGTGCATTCAGAGTCAACAATGAATTAGGTAAGTTGTACAATCTGCAAGGAGAATTAGGAGGATGAAGGAATTCATGACAAATTGGATCTAAAGTGTTGTGAGTTTAAGACATCTAGTTATCTAGTTACATTATCTATGGAAACAACTAACTTTTAGTACACTTTCGTTCTCATAACTTTAGGTACCCATTTCCTTTTGTCTTAGAGTACCGCCAACGTTATGCTGATGGGCATTGTTGTGCTATCCACCATTTCCACGCCTTACTAGTCTTCTTATACAACATCCTATAGTAACTCTTTGAATTTGTGATAGTGGATTCTGATGCAACTGTTTTCTTATGGGGTGTTGCAACAAATTTGTTCGCTTGACTTTTGGGTTTTCTAGTACTAATAGGCACTCCATTAGGCTTCTTAGTTCTAGCATTCACGTCTTTCAAAAACTTAGAAACACAAGCATCATGATTCACATTAAACACATATTTTCCACAAGTAGCACAAACAGCATTAACATTCGAAGTTCTAGAATTTAAACTGTCATTACACGTAGTTACAGACTTTGTTTGATTAGAAATACTAGAAATCCTAGGGTGTTCTTCTACTTCAGTCTTCTTAAACTTCACATGACTAGTGTTTGGCACAACCTTATCTTTCATTTGATTGCTCCTAGGCTGTGGTCTGCTAACATTAGTTTTGTGAGCTATTCTTGTAGATGTAGATACGCGAGGATTAGTATTCCTAGAAGTCTGTTTCGACTTGGGTGCTCTAGTTTGTGTGGGTACTACTTGCAATTCGATACATTTGCCCTGTTTATCACATTTGTGTTTTTCTTACAGCTTGCGTTGCTGTTGACGGCAAATTCTATGGAGTGACTGGTTTTGATAAACCCTTCTGACTCATTAGTTTTTAACTTGACTTTTTCTTTGCAAATTATTTTCTCTTAAGAGAGTCTAAAAAAGGAGCCGGTTTTCCTAAAAACTGAGGGTATTGGAATCCTTTGAGCATTTTGGTTGTTCGTACAACAGGATGGTTTTTAATTCAAACTTAGTGTCCACATATTTCCTTCTACAATTTTCAATGGGTTTTTCTTTAACTCAATTAATTGCAATGTTCTTGTCTTGCAGTTGAGCTTTAAAATCTTGTATTTCAAAATTTTGTTCATGTTCCTTTCAAAAATACATTTGGACCCCTTTTCTTAGCAATACGGCTGTCATTTTTTTAGTTGTTATTGGCATTCTTTGTAAAGCGATTTCAGAGAAAATTAAATGTTTTTCTAATTTAGCAAAACTCTGTAAAGCTTTAGTGTAATATCTCTTTACTTACAAATTCAGTTTGTTCAAGAATGCTTTGTGTTAAGACAGTTCACATTCCTGACATTATCGAAGATATAAGCACTTGTAATTTAGTGATTCATCGTAAATCGATGAAGATTGCAAATAGAACCATAACATTCTTTAGACACGATTCTTGCAAATGCTTATCTACATGTTGGGAAAATTTGCCTTATTAGATTCAAGTTTATCAAGTCATCTTCTCAAGTGATTTCAAATTACTTTAATCTGCATCATGCATTTCTTGCTTAAGTTCATGTACAAATTGCGAATACTATCATTTCTGAGTCTTAAGGGCACAAGGGGGCATAAAACATGTCTTAACCTTTTAAGGGGATTTCCCATATTTGCCGCAGTTGGGTTACGAAGCTGAAGAAGGTCCGTCTTGATTGTTTTAACCCATGCTTGATTGACAATTTCTTTCAAGATTATCTATTATTCGTCATGACAATATAGCTTGTATACTTTTTCTTATTAATTTAGACACTGCGTAAGTAATCTATGTTTTTGAAAATTTTTAGTTTTGTTTTTACAATATGATTTTTCCACGTTTTCTTTCTTATTTCATTTTGCTAGTTTGCGAACTGAATTTCATATGATGAGTCAAGGGTTAAAAATTTCATAAAGTACTATTTAACTTTGTGTGTCAAAGGTTTCACTAAGTCTGTGTTCAATTTTGATTTTGACTCTTCTGTCTATCAGAGTCTGAGTCTCTTCCCGATCGCGGGATGAGTCTGTTTGCAGGATCAGATGGTCATGTCCGGGATAGCAGTACAAAAACATGGTATCTTATTTAGGAGCTTGTTTTGATGTACCTTGATTGGCCACAGGTTAGGTATTCCTTTAAATGTAGGGTTGCTAACATATGAATGGTTTGGATTGATTGACTCCTTTTGTAAATAAATTTCATTCAAAAACTTTAACTGGTTTTTCATTGAAATCATATTGTCAATATCTTTTTCTTCCTTAAGCTTCAAATCATTTTACCTTTGTTTTCTCCTTAGACAAGACCTACGTAATGTGACTTGTTAAATCGACTATGTTTGACTAACTCATTCATGTTTCTCTTTGCAACTAAAAATTTTCATAGGCTTTAACTTTTAAAATTGTTATTATTCAATTTTTTTTGAGCTAATAGTCCTAGAGTTTCATTTAACTTATGTTCAAGTTTGTCATAGTCAACTGTTATGTATCATTAAAGACCTGACCTTCTCAAAACTCAGTCTGTTTATTTTGAATTAGTGCAACTAAGCAACTATCCGATACTATTAGATTCCCCTAGAGTTCTACTAGTTTCCGCAAGAATAGATTTGCACTCAGTTAATTCTTGAGTCAATGTTGCATTTGCTTTCTTTAATTGCTTTTGAATCTTTTTATTTTCATCGACATCAAGCTTTAAATTAGCAATACACATTAAGAAAGTGCAACACGCTCATCATCACATTCTACAGCATTTTTGGTCATCCTGAATATGTTATCACACATATCCGGTGAGTCAGACTCTTTAAGTGGACATTACTATCACCCTGTTTCCTCTTTGCACATGTGTACTAATGTGATTCAGTTGGTCAAAATGTGGAATGTCATTGGACAAACTCTATTTCGTCAGTTCGTATTGTACTTGTTCCAATGGCCAAGTCCTGTGCCTGGTCTGCTCATTAGGAACCTCCTGTATCTTTGCCATGTAACTGTATTGTGTTCCAAACTCTGTTCATATCTCTTCATCCATGTCTGCTAGCCAGTCAGATGCTTGCTTGAGTTATACATCTTCTCAGCTTGTTTACACAACAACATTTTTCCTTGTGTTAGTGAGTCTATAACCGTTTTGGCTTTCTTGTATTCCTTAGGATAATGGACCTAATTCCCTTTGCAGTTAAAACACTGTATCTAGGACTGGTTGACATATGGACCACCTATAGATTTCCCTGCTCCCAACAAATTCGCACTGCCCTCTACTCCTAAACTGTCCAGTTCAGTTTATCCTTCTTTGTACCTTGAGTAGTATCCAACATTTTGTTTCTGGTTTTGAGAAGTTCTTGGGGTTTGTTTGGTGGAGGTTTTTAGAGTTTCTTGATAGTACTTTGCATATTGGAGCAAATTTTTCTATGCATGTCTTTATCCTTCTGAGCTTGTTCAGGATCACTGTCTTCTTCAGAAGCGACTCAGATGGAGGTGTGATTGGTTTGGCTATCTCTTTGCCTTTGTAGCTTGTAGTTGATGGATCTGGTGGAAGTGAGCTTTTGATGTTGGTGCATATATGATTTGTGAGGTTTTGATGTTTGGTAATAAGTTGGGTCTTGAAGTGTTTGAGTAAGTTCAGCAAACAAGTGCTAATGGGTTGCTTTCTTGGCCATTCTTGCAGCACGGAGTTCATTAACTTACTTTTGGTAGTTGTTTTCGAATGTTAAAGAGGATTGGTATGAAACTTCTAAGTCGCCAACTTGAGTTGTTTGCTTCAAAATTGTGACAAATCTTGACCATTCTGGTTAAGTTGATGAAGAATTTGAAAATTGACTAGCACGTTGCAACTGTTCAAATTGTTTCTGATCATATTCATTCATCATTTGTAGATTCTTGTGTAGAATAGACTCATTGTGTCTCCATCGTGATGATTGAATTGACTCAAACTACCAAAATAAGTTTGTCTTGACATACTTGAATATTGAGTGATTCACCTTGTTGTAGCCTTTCGATGCCCTTCACATTTTCTTGAGTTGTCGCCATGCTTATCAAAGTTAAGTATATTTCATCTCCAATTCCAGTCAATATTAAATGAATCGCTTCTTTTTCTGATTCAAAATGAGCTCTGTTCTCAGGAGCTATTTCTAACTGTTTTCTCGACTGTTGTGTTCAGGAACTGCTGGAGAATCCTTATTTGCCGAGGATCAGCTGGTGTTGTGACACATCTTGGAGTATAAGGACCCTTTGAGAATGCACTTTCCGTTAAGCATCACCATTTGGTCTTGTATCAATGTATCGTAAGAACCGTGATCGCCATTGTGGCATATTATTCCTGTTGCAAGCATTGGTGGACGATCCCTTGATCCAGCTGCCATTATGTTGTTATGCATTTGACTGTCGGGTTGTGGAAGTTACATTTGGAGTTGTCATGATGAATGATTGTTGAATTTGATAGTGAAAATGATTTTTGTAGGATCTTAAGTAGATTTGTTGTGATTGAAGTTGTGGTAAAACGAAAGCAATAAACGTTCACGGGATTTTACAAGTCTATGATTAAAACCGAGAAAAGAATTGTGTCTTTCGCGGTGATTTTACAAAATCAATAGAAAACCGTGATTGATAATTAGATTTTGATTAAGGTTTGTTGAAATTAAGTTTGTGTTGTTGATTTATTTTGTCCTCATAGTCGAATTAAGGTCCAAAGTCCTTTCAATAGTTTGTTTTGTCTTGATGTTATTGTTTTGATTAGACAATGTTTAATAGATTCCTCAAATTCGGTCAAATACCAAATTCGGTTTGTGATTTTTCGAGAAAAGAAATAGGTTTTCAAAACAAGGGTTTTCATGGACAAAACGCAGTCTTCTTTAGACAAAACGCAATGAAGTCTTGAGACAACACAATTAAGTCTTGTAGGGACATACGCAATGAAGTCTTGAGACAAAACGCAATGAAATCTTGAGACAAAATGCAATGAACAAAACGCAATGTTTGAAGACAAACTGCAGAACCAAATCGCAACTCCCTAGACAAACCGCAAGTGACAAAACGCAACCAAGAAATGAAATGGACAGAGTCTCCCCTAGGCAAAATGCAATAAGGGTCTTCAATTAGGCAAAACGCAATAAACCAAAACGCAATAGGCAAAACGCAATACCCAAAACGCAATAGGCAAAACGCAATACCCAAAACGCAGAGGCAAAACGCAATAACCAAAACGCAAATGCCTTAATAACGTCAAAAACGCCCGTTACGTTGTCCTTCACAAAACGACAAATGCAGTACGTTTCTCTGACAAATCGCAAGGGATGCAAACGTCAAAACCGCAAGCTAAACGCAATCATAGAACACCCTTTCGATAGGCAAAACTGCAGCTAAGAAAAAATCTTCAAAACTGTCGTGTACGTCCACGAAATGATGTTCAAATACCAAGTACTGATGCAAGGGATTAGTTCTTAAGCCTGAATAGTACAAGTCGTGTAACATCTTTAAACACAGAAACAGAGTTAGAGATTCAAATAATGATTTTTCTTGTACTTCCTTTTTTCGAACCTCAAAAATTAAAAAATAAAAATACTAGCCACAATTATCAATCCAATATCCACCAGAGGCTCTGATACCAAATGTCAGAACCCTATAATCACTTCACTTCATTACCAGTTGCATGGAATGATCAAGAAAATAAAGATGGAAGAATATGACAGAATTGTAGCAGAGAGAAAGTTAGAGAGAAAATGTGGGTTGCTTATTAAAAATGTCTTCAAAGAATGAATCAACCAACCACTCACCTCTAATTGGTGATGGTGCATATTATACTAGGACTAAAAGGCTTGCATGCCGTTAGTAATTCTAGGGCCGGGTCGGGATTACTTGGGCTTATCGCCCGATTCACGTGACCGATTAGTTACAAATAAGGCCAGTTTACCCGTCTTAGCCTTACAACGTATATTAATTTAATGTGACCAAGATAATATAATTATGAACGAACTTCCATTGTTCGGAACTCAAATTTTCAGGCTATATAACTATATTAAATATAAAATATTATTTAAATATTATAGACTCGATTTATTAAAACCCGCCAATTTTCGTTATATTGCAGTCGATGAAACACTATAAAACAATTATGTTATTTATATAACGATAAATTTCACTTCCTCTAGCTTTTGAAAAAGCTTAAAAAGATAAAACTTATCATTTAATCTATATCGTTATCACGTTTAATAGGGAAGTGGTGTTTCATGTGAGGGGGTTTCATTTGGGTAGGACGTTTTGACGAGTTGATGGGATTTATGATTTAATGTGTCCAGCTCCTCAAGCGTTGACTTACGGACTCTGGATTATGATTAGCCTGAAAAACAGTGATATGATATATTTCACAAGGTTAATTAACAATGAATATTTTATGTTAAACTTTTTGAAATAAAGGTTGACAACAATTCAAACTAGATCTTGACATAATACCTCAGGTTGCGCTGGAACGTCTTTAGGCTTATTTCCTAATTTCATCACATATAAGCCTTTCTTCCTAATACCTCTACCTATGACCTTACCATCCTTAGTGATTTCACTATCATGTTCAGAGAAAGTTACTCTACACTTATTATCACATATTTGTCCTATACTTAACAAGTTAAATCTTAAGTTATCTACATGCTCTACATTATCTATTTTGAGAGAGTCATTTGAAATCGTACCTTTGCCAATGATGTTACCGCGAAGATTGCTACCAAAAATAACATTACCTCCGTTGTATGCCTTGTAGCTTGAGAAGAGCTTTCGGTTACCCGTCATGTGTTTGGAGCATCCGCTATCCTTTATCCACTCATCGGGTTCCAAGTCGACTCCAAGGCATATCTATTTATATAAGGCAACACCTCAAACATTTGGTCCCCAATATCTCATGGGTCCAAAGTTGTTAGTGCTAAACATCCCTTGCATTTGATGCAATTGGTTGGGATGTGGAAATGGAAGACACATTTCCCATGGCATGTAACTTTGTCGTGGGAAGTTGTTCCAAGTTACAGGAAAACCACGAGGTTGATTTTGTCGACCAATGTTTCTTTTTGGTTGCGGTGTTTTAGGACGATGATAATTATTTATGACTCTTCTAGGTGGTGGAGTTTTTGATCTAAAATTTGGTTTTGAAAATCCAACTCCGGGTTTTGACAATGGCTTATAGAATTGCTTAACTTCATTATCACTAGCAACGGGAACTCTTACATTGTTTACTATTATGTGTTTTGGTCTAGGACCCAAAATAGATTTTTAAAAAGACACACTTTTCTCAGATCCAGGTGTGGTTCCTGGTGGCGGTCCCATATTTGCTTTAGGGGCCGCCTGCACATTAAGGGGGCCGCCCATATTTATGGGACCTCCATCAGAGGACGCCTTTTTTTGAGCTTTCACAAATTTTATTTCCTTAGTTCCACTAGATGATGCTTCAAATGAATTAAACCCTAAACCTAACTTTTCACCAGAGGGTTTTTGATTATTTAACATTTCATTTAAGCAATGTGTGCTCTTTTCAAACTTGGTTAGTTTAAGAGCTTCCTCTTTAAGCTTTTCATTTTCAATTTTAAGCATATGGCATTTTACACATTCGAGATCAACTTCCTTGTTTTTCTCGAGCGTAGACAAATTTTCTTTTAGAATACTAATTTCCTTTTCTAAGCTATCTCTAGTGGCTTTTAGTCTTTTGTTTTTAGTGATTATCTTTAAACTCATTTTGCACAATTTATCATATTTATTTTCTAATATTAAATCATCTATTGACGAGTTTTCATCACTAAAGTAAGAGGATTCGGAACATACCTCACTTGATGCTTGAGCTACTAAACACGTTTCGTTATTGACTTTCTCATCATCTTCTTCACCGCGGTCGATTGTATAAACAATATGATAGTGTCATAGATATTACAAGTAGATTTCGAACCATAACGTTTAATAAGGAATTATGGATTAGTATTCTATAGATAACGTTTCAGAAAGCAACATCAGAAAGGCAACGTGTTATCTAATAAAATAAAATGCAATCTTCCTTTAAACAATGGTCGTTCATATTAGGAAAGTGATGAATTATTTCAAAGAAAGCTAGAAATAATATGGGCAACTAACAAGAAATAAAACTTGCAGCTCCCACTGAATTTGACAATATTACATGAATGTCATTTCAGTAATAAAACGCAAAGCTCCCACTAGATTTGTCAACATTGTAAGTGTTACATCTCCAGTAGATAGAAAATAGCGATTTATTTACTTTCCTACTCTCTTAGAATGCCTACAAGTAGCAATGTACATAGGTATTGAACAAAGTATATGAAGTTCTACTTATGTAGATGAGGGACTAGCCATTCATGCTTTCATTAACTTGAACATTTAGCATGTAATTCCTCCTTAATCGGTCTGCCTAGCCACAAGGGTGTTTAGCACTATAAGGAATGAAGTGAGTCCAAGAAAAAAAATACCTAGAAGACAAACTAGTAATTTTCTTTACTCATTGCGGTTTATTGAGAATTCCTCTTATTAACATTTAAAACTTATACATCGTCTTGACAAGTGCAAGATGTCATTATTTTGGTAGCTATAGACAAAATGTTCTCTAGTTACACAAAATATTTTATAAAAAGGTAATGAAAGATTATAAGTGAGTTTAAATATAATGAGAAAATTTCAATTATAACCCTATCTTAGTTTTGTCAATCAAGGAGAAGAGATAGGAGTAAGTCTCACTCTTCTTACCAGGAAAAGAGAGTATGTTTGTCTTTTTAAGAAACTAAACTTTTGTTTACAAATTATGTTGCAATAACACAATTAATCAGAACATAGAAAGTTCAATTTTAGTATTTTTGATAATTACATTCTTAAAAGAATTAACTACCTAATTAATTTCTAATAAGACTAAGATCCAACTTGACCTCCTACTTATTACAGATTGTCTGACCAACGTGTAACCAAGTAGGGCAAGAGGTAAGCGGCGTACATTAATTGCATTGTAATACAACTCTTAGTTTTATAAGACACATGACTTTAGTAACTCATATAGTAATGTCATGTACATGTTTTGTCTCATCTTATACCTCGGGTCCGAGGTCTGACCAGGTAACTCGATTTAAGTCCACCAAAAAAGAACTCGCAAAAATTGACATAGATCTGATCTATAGAAAAAAATTTGCCATGGGCTGAAAAGGCCCTGAGGTCAGACTAGAGAGGTCAATCCAAGTGCACATGTTCTTATTTTGGTTGGCATAGATTTAAAATTTCACATAGGGGTATACACATAAGTTGATAAAAACATGTGTTAAAACGTATACAAAGAAGCTTGCAAAACATCTTTGTAACACAAGTTAAGAAAAATATTTTGTTAACTTAGTTTTTAGATGTGCTAATATCGCGAGAAAACATTAGAAATTGACCAAACCCTATATTTTACTCTTGCATGTGTCCGAAGACACAAGTTCTTCCAATAATTGCCTCATATGCCGAAGCATGTAGTGGCTCGGGAAAAGATTAAAGGTCAATTAAACCCTAGATCTCCATTAAAGCCATGGTCAAAAAGGCCATGGTCAGTAGTGATTCATCATTGATAAGAGCATAAAAACTTTAAATTTTCAAGAAAACAAGTTTTATAGTTTAATGTTCATTTTTATTTGTCCAAAAACAAGTTTTACAAATAACACATAGCAGGTCACTAGGAGTTAATAATTATGTGTGTAATTTAACAGACAAATTTAAACCAAGATTCGAGTAAGTTCGTCGTGGGAAGTCACGTTTCTGAGCGCAAAATTATAGATAACCACAACCGTATGACACATAAACTCGCAAGACTCTTTAGTTTAAATAAAACAAGTTTCACTTTAAGTATTAGTCCGTTTAGAGTTTCAAAAAGTCTTTTGCATATATTAACCAGCCTCATGGAATATCACATATAAGCAAATAAACAGACAGAAAGAGAGGATGAGGTGAAGACAGACTCTATTAAGAAAGCATTAAATCACATAAAGCCCCAAGTTCTTATAAGAGTATTCCTCAAACGGAGAACCAAAAGACTCTCACTAGATTTTCAGCTCAGTACCTAGATCGCCACATCCATCATCTTCCATGATTACATGTAACACCCCCATTTTTACAATATAGCAGCGAAAGCTAATCTGGGGTATTACTTTATGGATACAACAATCATAATCATAGAAAACAACTTTAAAAGAGACGTTGTTGGAAAAATTTAGTTATCATTCATTATAATCAGAGTTTTTACAAAATGCAGGTCCCAAAATCTAAAACATCATGTTTGAATGATAACAGTTCAGCCATCTTCGAGTCCATGCCACTCCATACCGCAACTTGCTCAATTACCTGAGATAAACATGCTAAAAAGTCAACACAAAGGTTGAGTGAAATTGCGTCCTATAATTACTCTTGTCAAAACAAATAAATAGATGAATTTATTCCTAAGCGGGGGATCTAGCATAGTTTCATTAATCTGAGTGTAACCCATAACGACCAAACACAGGTAGGCTCGTGAATGCTTTACTGTCTTAAATTTTACAAACTAGTTTTTTAAACCATTGTTCTACTACGAGTAACTCAAGCAGGAATTGGCATCAAGTTTGTGAGATCATCAATGAATTGAACATCATATTTAAATCATAATTAAAATCAGAAATAACTAACCTTTTGATTTATGACAAAAGTCAATTAAACTATGTAAGATTGTAAAATTGTGATTATAGAAACTTGTTTAACGTCATATATATAACTTATAATTTTTGGCGATGTAGTTTATCATTATTTATGTATAATACTATCATTGAAAACTTAATAAGGCTTATTTGTAATTGATTATTTGTAGGTTGTTAAATTTTTAAGTTAGTGTGTCTATATGTCTGCAAATCCGGTTCAACATCAACGCACGAAACACATTGAGATCGACATTCATTTTGTTCGTGACTTTGTTGCTTCGGGACAAGTTCGAGTTCTTCATGTCCCTTCAAGATTCCAGTATGCAGATATTTTTACGAAGGGCCTACCCACTGCTTTATTCATTGAGTTTCGCTCCAGCCTGAACGTCCGAAGATCTCCCGCTCACACTGAGGGGGGGTATTAACCATGTATAAATCAAGTCAACATTCAAAGTCAACGGTCAGCATTCAAAGTCAACGGTCAACATTGAATATTCAAGTCAAGTCAACATTCAAAGTATATTTATTAGTCATTAATTTGTATTGGGCCTAAGCCCATAGTAATGATTCTAGAATGATCTTTTGTATCTTATATATAGGATAGTTGTTATCAATTGTAAGGGAAGCAAATCAATTAGCCTTCAATGGTGAATTATCATATTCTAATATTGTCGTTCAAAAAAAAAAGAGGCGGTTTAGAATTAGAATTTTGATATAGAACATTTTGTAACTTTAATATAGAAACATGAGACATAAAAATAGTCGCATTACAATATTTACTTTTATTAACTTGAATCAAAATAAATGCCTTATTTAACATCTAAAAAAACCCTATAAAAATATACGATATATTTACCTTTATTAACTTGAATCAAAATAAATGTCTTGTTTTACATCTAAAAAAACCCTCCAAAAATATACAATATATTTACCTTTATTAACTTGAATAAAAATAAATGCCTTCTTTTAACATCTAAAAATAAATATTTACCTTTTATCAACTTCAATCAACAACATAAATACTCGGATGAACAACTTTCACTTATTCCATAGTCAACGTGATAAGCTTTCTTCGCAGTATTCAAACTAGCTTACGGCGATTATTGGTCTTTCACTTACATTATTATTAACTAGGTACAATATAGTTCATGTTTTTGGTCACTTTTAACGTACGTGTGAATATTCATTCGTATGTGGATACTAGTATTTTATTAAAGGATCTGGTAGTGTTGAATTTAATGTGGCAAAGAATCTTGTTTATAAATTTTAAAAGAATCTTGTTGTTGTGTGTTAAATAAAAGAATTGTGTTTTTTTTACTGTAGTCATAATATTCGATGGATCTAGTGTGAGAATATTTGTTTAAGGAATCTTGTTTATAATTCGTGAAAAGAAGTAGATCCATCTGTTTTGCATGTTTAAAGAATCTTGTTGTTGTGATAGATAGTTCGTGTTTTGTACTCGTTCTTGTGTTTGATTTGATATAATCAGGGCCGTCTCGTGGATTTTGGGTGCCCTGTTCGGTTACAAAAAATTGGGCCCTTTAAACACGGATACTTTAAATACCGGTATAAGTAAAATTGATAAAGTTGCAACATATTAAAAGAAATATTGAAGGTTTACAAGGTATAGTTTCTTTGAAAATATGTAAGCAAAAAGTCACAAGATAATTAAGTAACTTACTAGTGCTTTAAACTTAGAGATACAATTTTTTTTTTTGACTAATAAGGTTATGTACTTGTTAATTTAATTATTCATCTTTGCAGTTAAGATGTATGTGGCTTGCTTCCACAAAACCTACGAATGTTTAGTATAATGACTTACAGAAACAAAAACCATAAAACAATTAATAGAAAAAAACCCAAGGAGTTGCTTATAATTTATAAATAAGTTGTAACGAAAAAACCCATAAAACAATTGATAGAAAAAAGTACCTTGATTCCCGATTAGGTGCCAATCATAAAAACCATTTGATAATACAACACAGACACCACAAAAGAAGTACTGTAATTCTCTTTTATCGTTTAATAATGAATAACATAAGAATAGAAGACTGTATATATAAGAGTTGGACAAATTTGCCTTATACATGGTTAATACCCCCCCCTCAGTGTGAGCGGGAGATCTTTAGACGTTCAGGCTGGAGCGAAACTCAATGAATAAAGCAGTGGGTAGGCCCTTCGTAAAAATATCTGCATACTGGAATCTTGAAGGGACATGAAGAACTCGAACTTGTCCCGAAGCAACAAAGTCACGAACAAAATGAATGTCAATCTCAATGTGTTTCGTGCGTTGATGTTGAACCGGATTTGCAGACATATAGACACACTAACTTAAAAATTTAACAACCTACAAATAATCAATTACAAATAAGCCTTATTAAGTTTTCAATGATAGTATTATACATAAATATTGATAAACCTAACATCGCCCAAAAAAATTATAAGTTATATATTATGACGTTAAACAAGTTTATATCACAATTTTACAATCTTACAAAGATAGGAAACTAACAATATTAGATAAATATTTTTTTTATTATGTAAATACTAACAAATGAATATACAAGTATAGATATATTTGTATATGTGTATATATTATTCGGGGGGGGCGGGGCGGGTCGAGGATGTTATTCCTCGCTCCCCACCCCAAACCCGATTAAAATCCCCGTTTAACCCCAAACACGCCCCTCGTAACCGATAAAGCATGCCCCCCTCGCCACATTAGTTCCGGGTATATGGGTTTCCCGTCGAGATCGGGTTTTTTTTGCCATCTTATATATATACCTTTTGAACAGTCAAACTTTGTTTTCTATATATATCAGGAGCTGAGCTGCAGTTTGTACAAGTCGCAAGTGAACCAAGGCCCATAATTAGACTTTAAAATACAATGGGCTCATTGACCTTAAACTATAGTCCATCTAGCGGCCCATTTAATATTTTACAGTGTTCTATCTTCCTAATTGTACATGACCACCACCATCTAGCGGATTTATGTAAAAAGTGGGCTATTTATAACTAAGAATAAGTTTAGGAGGATATAGCATTTTCTTGGTAGATATATACGGACTAGGGCTGAGCAAGTAACCTGGAAAACGACCCGACCGACAAACTGGCCGAACGAGCTTATTCGGTTCGGTTTCTCGGTTTTGGATATGATATCGGTTTGTTCGTTCGGTTCGGTTAGGCTCAAACCCGACACTTTAGTCGGTTTCGAACTTACATAAACCGGATCGAACCGAGCTGAGCTGACAACGACCTTATTCGGTTTTGCAGGATTCGGTTTATATAGGGTTCACTCGGTTCGATTCTCGGTTTGCAAAATTCTCTTATTCGGTTTCGGTTTTTTGTTCGGTCGGTTCCGACCCGATGCTCACCCTATATACGGACTATGATAATTTATCGGAAAACTAAATTTTTTTGTGGTAAAGAGTTTATACCGGTGGAATATATAGAAAAAAATGATAAGAGTTTAAGTACATGGAAAGTGGAATGATCCAACCCCTCAATATAAACTTAAGTTTTGACATACTCTAATTTACGACCAAAAAACAAACTAGAGGTCGAAGGAACACATGAAAAATATCTCGGTACCAAATCGATTCCATCTAACATGTTTTCTCCATTAACAAGATCAAATGATTGAAATTGAAGGTTTTGGGTGGATAATATGCAGAAACATTAGAAAGTAGTGTTAGTCACTTCCAGGTCATGCGGGTAGTAGGTCGTTAGTCGCTATTTTCTTATTGTGTAACAATGTATCACATATCCTTTCCAAGAGTAAACTTATGGAAACATCCTTCTCCTCCATAGCATAAAAGGAGCTTAGGAGGAAGGGAAGTGGGTGGTGAAACTAAGGATTACATATATGCTATTACAATTTACTCTTAATATTTTTCTCTCTTTAGTTTCCACCCAAGCTCTCCGCTCTCTCTCTCTAAAACTCAAAATTATATTATGTGTGATTGATATATTGTATTCTCTACAATTGGTATCAAGTGCCATAAGATGATTTAGTGTGTTTGTGTGCCGTTTTTTGCTAAAGTTTTTGGTCACTGTTTTTTATATATGCGAAATAGGCACCCGAATCGAAACGAAATCATTAAAACATACACATCAAAGAATGGTTCAGTTACAAAGAGAAAAAGCATATGGTCAGAGCCACCGACATTGTAATTGCAAGGGATATGTTATCCTTTAAAAAACTCCAGCTTTAACAACTTAGTGCATTGGTACCATAAGTCATGCTTGAGCTATCCTCGGGAAAAAGACAATTGATGGCATGAGACCTACAACGCACCTCGTGTTTCGAGTGATGAGCCACACCACCACAACAATGGTCCCTAAAAATGCTAATGATGCTACGAGGAGACCCACACCGTGAGTCGCGTTTTCAGGTATTTTTCTCGTGTTATGAGAAAACGCCAAAAGTTGGGGTACTTGACGACACCATAAATGTGGTGTTATGGAGGGAAAGATGTTTTTGGTGTTATGGGGCATTATAGTGTTATGAAAAAATTGAGGATAGTGGCTGCACTTTTCCTACTATAACACCTCTTAACGGCATCATGGTTAACTAGTGTCTTATGAGACCAAATGATTACCCTCGAGCAATCTTATGTTTCACAAGTGCCAACTGTTTCAGACAACTATTGCACATTGAGTTTCATTAAACTACTGATTGATAACCCAAACGATAGTTCCCTCGTCAACTTTATGTTTTGGCTATTTTAGAACGGAAAACATGTCTGCAACTCACAGGCTGGTACGTAATCATTAAAATACTAACTAGTAGAGTAGTTAACGAGGGAGGATAATGATAAATTATATGTAATGTTTATTTACAAAAACAATAGTTTATAAGGGCATTTTATACTAGTTGAACAAACAAATGAGTTCAATGATTCGATTATTCGGATAGTAGTATTTTGAACTTAAGACAACAAAACTGGATCTTTTAAAAATGGGGCAAATTTCATATCTCCCCTCCTTGTTAGTTAGAAATGTCTTATATACCAAAAATGATCGGGGTGAGTTTGGAATTCAAACATTGTACCATTTTGCATTCAATATTTCATTTTGGGTATATATGAAATTCAATCATGAATGTTAGGTGTGATATATGATATTTATCTTTAAAAAAAAATTAGTACAAGGTTAACATTATGACTCCAAATACAAAATTGTGTAATTACAAAGACAAAATACCATACTCTTTCGGTTCTGAAATTACTCTGACAAAAAACACACGGTTTAAGAAAAATGCATTTATTACTGCTTTCTCTTTTTTACTTTTTAGCAAAATGACAGTTTTACCCTTAATTAATTATTTAAGTCTTTTTTAAAGTTGGTAATAATAATTTCAAACAAGGTTAATATAGTAAACTTGATCAAACTTCTCTATCTAATTTTTTTGGGACAATAAATTGGAAAGAACATCTTAATAATACGTGAAACTTTTAATTTGGGAGGAGGGAGTATAATGTTAATGTGATTTTTAAAAGTGTATGTTGGAAATTTAGTGCAATTGTGGGAATCGAGTTACTTGAAAATGGGTTTAGAGGTACGGAGTGTACATCATCAATTCACTGTTTCTTCCCGACTCTTTTAGTGGTTAGCTTAATGTCTATTAAATGGTAGTTTCAACATTAAATGTTTGTAACCACCTTGACCTATTAAATGTGCGGTTTTAACATTAAGTGTTTGTAACCACTTTGACCTATTAAATGACGTAGGGGTGAGCATATCGGTTCCGGAGGACGGACCGAAACAGAAAAACCGGCCGACCGGACTGGACCGAGACGTATTTTGGTCCGGTCCTCGGTCTGGGGTTTTTGTTATTTTCAGGTCTTCGGTCCGGTCTGGTCTTACCAAAAAAACCCGATGATTATGCCGTGTATAGAAAGGACCAGAACGAAGGAGACCGGACCCGGACCGTACATTCCGGCTTCGATCCTCGGTCCGGCGTTTTAGACCAACTCGGTTCGGTACGGTCCGATTATTCGGGCCGATTGGTCCGGTCGATCTTGGCGATCTGGGGGGGGGGTCCGGTCCTTGGACCGTGCTCACCTCTAAATGGACGGTTTCAAGTTTGACTTAATAACCAAGAAGTTTGTCATGTTACAAACTATTTATTGATAGGAGGTTATAATATTAATTGACGAATAATTTCATAACTCCTTTGACCAGGAGTTACAACTGTTTTAAATTAAGAGTTTCATCCTATAAATCAGAGATGACCACTTGCATGGAATAAAACAGAAAATAAACAATTAAAGGCGAAAGGGTTCTAGAATTGTGCCTAATTCAAGAACATAACATTTGGTCTTATCCCAAAGAGATATTCGTAATACCCACGCATTAGGGTCGAATAGTTTCTTTTGGAAAATGATTACATGATTCCATTTGATATAATTATCTTCACCTTGTTATGAGAACTAAAAACCAACCATTAATATAAAATATTTTTGTGATTAATCAATGACGAAGTTGCAATGAAGCACATTGGTGGGCTAATTTCTCCAAGATGGACAATGTTGTTCGAAGGGGTGTTTTAAGTGATGGCCAAGATGGGATGCACTTTCTTCTTTCTACAAGAGTGTGATGCATGTCTAAACACAACCAATTCCCTGGATGATGGAGGATGAGGCAATAGTGTAGCAAATCGGGAGAATGATACCACGACACAATGATGGAATATGTGTGTCGTGGTTTCATTCTCAATGGTTTGTTTGATTCCTTGTTTGATATTTTTTATACAAAAATTTGAATATGTTAAAAGAACTATGGGTTTCCTGGAGGCTAAAATGTTATGGCTGAAATTATGGATCAAGATAAAGAAGTTTCTTGTAAGTAATTTCACAAATTACCAAATGATTGATTCAAGACCAGTTATGGAACAATACAATGAACTTCTTGATATACTTTACACAACATAAAATGAATATGGATGAGGCTATTCAAGTCTCTTGTATCATTGATAAAACTCACCTCATTGGAAAGATTTAAAGCTACATTAAACATAAGAAGGATTGAAGTCAACTCTTATTGAGTTGGGCAGTCATCTGCGCATTGATAAATCCCTTAGGGTGCAGGATAGTGACAAGCCAAAGGGAAACAATGTTGTCGGTCCTTCAGTTGTCAATATGGTGGAGCATAACAACTCTATCAGGTACATTGACAAAAAGGTAAACGTAAAGATCAGGAACATCTGCTTCAATCTTCTTCGGTCCATGGAACTAAACACCGAGCTGAAACACAAAATTAACATCATAAAATACTAGTAACAAACATTTAGGAGGTGTTTGTTTGGATGTGCATTTTGAAATCGATTATTTCATATATTAAGAAATCACCAGATTTACAAAAGTACACATCCAAACATCCCTTTGCTTTAAAAAAATCTATTGAATACCACACAACTGTAAAGTGTAACTAAACATACTCAATTACTTTTGATACGAAGCCACTCTCCCTCCGCATATGAAACCCTCAAGTTTGGAATCTAGAAATAAAAATATAATACACGGTTTGCATACGTGTTTCTCTTACAGTAAGAGATGTGTTGTGTCATTATCTTTTTATTAACATCTTTTTAATTATTTATAAAAAGGGAAACAACTTTGGAGATATAAAAATTTTTAAACCCGATGTCTTGATACTGAGGAAACATGTATCTCTATTTTACTGCACTATCCTATCAGATGGCGCCTTGTGAAGAGGATCCTAGTCAAGTGCACTCCACTTGCTGCCCACAAAAGCAAACAAGAACAAACCTTTCAATTTATTGTTTTTACTTGTACGAATTATGTTAGTTTCGACATGAGACATGGTTGCCTATTTAGAATAGTTTGTTTTAATATGCGCATACTTGCAATCTAATCGTATGTTACATCAGCTTAGTTTAGTAGAGTCATATAAAAGCCTAAAAAAAAGGCCTAAGGACCACCACAACACCGATCCCTAAACTTTTGAACATGTTATAGCTTCATCAGTTTCTAGCAAAGGGTAGTCAAAAAAGCTGCAATTAGGAATAAGGCAAATAAAATGAATAATATAAGCTTAAAAACATGGTAGGTATGTTATCGTTATGGCACATTTGGCCACTCTTTGTCTACAGTGAAAAGGTGAAGTTTATAAATCACACGACTTTTTACATAACTGTATATCTAAACAGAAATAAACAAAACCACACATACAATTAATATATGTTTTAAAGTCGGGTAAAAGTGGTAAAAAGTGGAAAACCCTCATTCATTGTATCATTGTTTAAATCTAGATATTAAGGGTGCCTCATAGGATTTGTCATGATTCATTTTACAAAACAAAACATATAAGGAATAATTACCTTGATAGTAGTCATACGCATGTGCCTTTCGCATGGCTTAAATTCCCACGTCACCCTGTTTGTTGGGATGCCATTTGTGGCCGCAATAACATTATAAATGATGTTAGACAGCCAAATAAAACGAATAAGAGAAAATGGTGTGGCATATGATTCCACCATTTTCTCTTCGTTTCATTTGGTCGTCTAACATCATTTATAATGTTTTTGCAGCCACCAAAATGGATCCTACAAGCAGGGTGACGTGGGAATTTGAGTCCCCCGCCCTGAAAGGCTCAGGAAATATGTCTATCGACGTAATAATTTCTTATCTGTTTTGGTTTTTTGTAAATGAATCATGACATAATCGTTTGGAGGCAGTCAATTATATCCAGATTTAAACCAGATGTTACATTGAATCAGAGATTTTCCACTTTTTATGCCTTTTAACGACTTAAAAAAATATATTATTGTATGTTTGGTTTTGTTTATTTCTGTTTGGATATACATTTATGTAAAAAGTCAGTGATTTATAAAACTTCACCTTTTCACTATAGACAAAGAATGGCCAAATGAACCTTAACGATAACATGAACCATGTTTATGCTTATCTTATTCATTTTCTGCATTTTCATATCTTGCAAGCTTGCTACATTTGCTTGAAATACTGAAGATATAAGATGTTCAAAAAAAGTTAGGGATCGATGTGTGTGGGTTTTAGTCGGATTAGGCCTTCTTAGAAACTAGGGTGTGAGCAAAAAAACGGAAAACCGAACCGAAAACCGGAAAAAAACCGACTAAATAACGAACTCGAACTAGAAAAACCTACAGTTGGTTTTTTGTTTTTTAAATAACCGAACCTTTTTTCTCGGGATTCGATTTAGGGTTGACATAAAAACCGAACCGTAAAAACCGAACCGAACGATTCCGTTAATTAGTTAATTACTATTAGTGTTACTAATTATTTATTTTTCTTTTTTAATTCGTACTATTGGGCTTTCCTCTTAGAGGATGGACAAAATTAGAAAAGATATAGTGAAAAATCACAAAATTTTGAAAATATATTGGTGCCAAATTAGAAAAAATATAGAAAATTGTTGGGCCAAATTGGCCCCAAGTACAAATGGTGAAAAACCAAAAAAACTGGAGAGGAAACTGGAAAAAAACGCACGCGGTTTCGGTTTTTGGTTTATTACAAAAAAAAAACCGAACATTCGGTTTCGGTTTCGGTTTCGGTTTTTGCCAAAAACCGACCCAAACGAAACCGGGCACACCCCTATAAGAAACTGCCTGCTACAAAGGGAGGTATTCATATTCCTACTAGCAAGTTTGTATTTACTTTGATTTTGATCAGTTGATGGGATTTCAAGTTGCTGGTCTCTTTTAAAAGACTTTTTGTATCAATGAAAAGGGAAGTAGCGGGATGAAACTGATACTAAATCAGTTATATTTAAAAGATGTAGTGATCTGTCAAAAAATATCTCTCGAGCTTGTGGCACGTGCCAAAGTATATGTTACCCGCGAAAAAGCACCGGTTTTTCGATGGGCATTAAAAATAAGAAAAATTCTTTTTTTTTTTTTTTTTTGAACGGCAAATGGAATTTTATTAAAAAATGCTAGAAAGAAACTAGCAGACGATATACACGCAAAAACGATCCAACAAACAAAGAACGAAAAGGAACAGAAAAATACTAACGAAACGAACTCGCAAAACAACCAAAGGCTATTAGAATAAGAAGTATCCCACCATGGCGCCAACTGAATTAACTCCCATGAACGAAACCGAACACCCGAGGCATCATACCAAAAAGCGATCTAACCGGCATCCTTTGTTTGTCTCGATAAGGCATTATGAAGAAGAATAGCTTCTTTAACGTTGTCATAATAACTCCAAATCTGAAGATCGCTAGGAAAATAATCTTTCCACGAACGTAGTTGCGCGAGAGAGAACAACCCGTGTATATTTCCATTGGGGTCTCTATAGCTCCATCGTTTATCAGAATCTATCTCGTCACTAGTTAGAGATCTTGAAGTTTTTGTTAGTGTGCTTTTCCTTTTTTTGTGATGGTACGAGTTGAAGAAGATGAGATGAGCAATTGTTAAAAGAGTAAATGATTTATAATAATAAAAAGTCAAAATGATAATTATAATATTCTACTCAGCAAGATAAGGGGTACTTTAGTTATATATTTTTTTAACTAGTCAAACTATTCAGCTTGACTTATACTTAGAGGATTTTATCTTTAAATCTAATGAAAGACCGAAGGGCTCAGGATTCGAACCCAACAATCTCTCCTTATTTGAATATGCAAATAGCCTAAGTTTAAATCAGTAGTAAGTGAGCAAAACAACTTCCTCTTACACTACTGATATACATCGAACAACGTTAACTGATAACCAAATCTATTAACTTTCATTACATTACTATTACAAAAGATAAAGTTGATACAAAAAATTATGACGTTTATTGTTTTTGTTGCTCAAGGGACCTCCTCGATTGCTGAACTGATGACTTGACTTTCTTTCCTGACCTTGGTTCGATACAACCCCTAACAGGGTCGTATCAATTGGTGCTTTCATTGAAAGCTCTCGTTGAGAGGGTTTTCGATTTAGGGTTCCAAAAAAAGTTATTATTCACGAGGTGCTGTTCACGAGGTATTATTCACCGGTAAAAAAAATTATGTTCTTAGGGTTATTGTTCGTCAGAGTACTGTTCATGGCATCGGGCGGCAGCGATCAGGACGCGAAAGACGCACTATCTAAGCTCTTGTAAATAGGTACAGTGACTGAATACCAAAATGAGTTTGAGATGCTTATAAATCGAGTAACGGGGATCTCTAAATCTTTACTTACATCGTTTCATATCTCCGGCTTCTATGCACTCTTTGGTTTTCATCTGCACATTAGACAATGCCTTTTCAACCTGTACAGTTTCAAATTGACAAAATTAAAGTCAACCTGTGACTTTCAAAAGTCAAAACTTAAAAGCAATAAGAATCAAAAGGAAAAATAGCCAAACCTAAGCTACCAGTGTCGTTCATCGTCGGGAGTTCTATTATAGAAATTAAAAGTGCATAAAATGTTTCACCTTTTTAGCAGCTATCAAATTCTCATCCTGTGTCATAGTATGAGCTGCAAATGTTTGTACAAAAAAAGAGCCAAAGGGAAAATGGCAATCACCTGGATGTCAAACATTGCGTTAGGGCTGACAGAATATCCTATTTTTTCTTTGAGGAATGACACAACCTTGAGTTTGTTAATCCTTTTTGCGGCTCTCCACTGACTATGTAGATACGCATTATCTGCAAATTGTAATGAAGTTCCATCGGTTAAAAAAGCTCAAGATAGCGTGTTTTTTTGTTTTACCTCTTCGTCAATGCTTCAGGTAAAACAGTATGGTTGGTGTAAGCCACAGTTCTGACAAAATGAATATCCTCATCATCTGGAATGCAAAGTGTAGGGTGGGTATCATTCATCTGCACAACTACCTTCTGGGGAAATTCATTCCACATCATAGTCTCCCTAGACATCTTCTCAAAACAGGTGATGATATCTTGGAGAGATGCTGAGCATAATGTATACTGTTGCTTTAGCGTAAGGATCTTCCCTTCCAATGAATCATCCCCTGGATATATTATATAGACATAATAGGGCTCGTGTAACCGGCTACGCTCTGCATCACAGCCGGAAGGAATTTACCGTTTACATTTAGGTACACGTATAAAAACTATAAAAGCTTCATCAAAATTTCTTTTAAAAAAGACAATCTATATGCTAAAGGGTTTCACAAACTCGATCTTCTTGTTATTGTATAAATGGAAGACACCCTCTATAGGTTTGCCTTCTATATAATTCACACAATATTTTATCATAGTTTAAAAGAGTGATTTACATTTTTTTATACCAAAGAAAGATAGTGTTTATTTAGAATAAATGAATGGTGAAACATTTTACAAAAAAATTGGGTTAGGAATACGTTGGTATGTTAGAATAATCGATGTCATGTCACAAACCTTGCAACCCATTTCAGTTACCTTACTTGCCTTGAATACCACAGCCTCTAGCCGTTGCACAACCTTATCTGGTACATAGACATACAGCGGACAGGTACACGGACATACTAACAATACCTTAATGCTTCAGCTTCAAATATTTGCTCATGTGTGTATCCCATTGCCTATCTCTTTGAAAAATAACTGAAAACGCGACTCACGGTGTGGGTCTCGTGCCATCATTTAGCGTTTTCAGGGACCATTTGGTGTGGTGGTGGTGGCTCATCACTCGAAACAACGAAGGTGTCGGTGTAGTCCCCCCCTCATGCCATCAAGTCGCATTTCGAGGATAGCATCAATCCATGACTTATTCCACCCAATGCTCTAAGTGTTAAAGCTGGTGTTTTAAAGGACAACTACCCTTGCGTATTACAATGTCGGTGTCTCTGACCATAATTTATGGCTTTTTCTCTTGTAACTGAACCAGAACTGATGTTATGTTTTAATGATTTCGGGTGCCTATTTTCGCATATATAAAAAACGTGACCAAAACTTTATCAAAAACGCACACAAACACCACTAAATCATCTTATGGCTCTTGATACCAATTGTAGAGAATACAATATATCAATCACACATAATATAATCTTGAGTTTTAGAGAGAGAGAGAGAGGGAGAGCTTGGGTGGAAACTAAAGAGAGAAAAATATTAAGAGAAAATGTAATAGCATATATGTAATCCTTAGTTTCACCCCCCACTTCCTTCCTCCTAAGCGTCCTTTTATAGGAGAAGGATGTTACATAAGTTTACTCTTGGAAAGGATATGTGATACATTGTTACACAATAAGATAAATTACGACTAACGACCTACGACCCGGCATGACCTTGAGTGACTAACACTTTCTATGTTCTCAATAGTTATCCACCCAAAACCCCTTCAGTTCAATAATTTGATCCTGCTAATTGAGCAAACATGTTACATGGAATTGATTTAGTACCGAGATATTATTTTCATGAGTTTCCTTCGATCTCTAGTTTGTTTTGGTCGTTAAGTTTTGAGTTATTTGGTTTCAAAACTTATAGTTTATATTGAGGGGTGGATCATTACCACTTCTCCATTTACTTAAACTCTTATCATTTTTTTCTAATATATTCACCGGGTATAAACTCTTTACACAAAAAAATTTAGTTCCGAGATATTAGTCATAGTCGTATATATGGGTGAGCATCGGGTCGGAACCGACCCGAACCAAAAATCCCAAAACCGAATAAGAGAATTTTGCAAACCGAGAATCGAACCGAGTGAACCCTATATAAACCGAAACCGAACCGAATAAGGTCGGTTCAGCTCGGCTCGGTTCGATTCGGTTTATGTAGTTCGAACCGACTAAGTGTCGGGTTTGAGCCGAACCGAACCGAACCGAACAAACCGATATACATATCCAAAACCGAGAACCGAACCGAATAAGCTCGGTTCGGCTCAGTTTGTCGGGTCGGGTCGGTTTTCAGGTTACTTTGCTCAGCCCTAGTCGTATATATCTACCAAGAAATGCTATATCCTCCTAAACTTATTCTTAGTTATAAATAGCCCACTTTTTACATAAATCCGCTAGATGGTGGTGGTCATGTACAATAGAAGAATAGAACACTGTAAATATTAAATGGGCCCGCTAGATGACCTATAGTTTAAGTCAAATGAGCCATTGTATTTTAAAGTCTGATTATGGGCTTGGTTCACTTGCGACTTGACAAAACTGCCTCACTCATGATATATATAAACAAAGTTGACTGATCCATAGGTAAATATAAAAGGAAGGCAAAAAAACCCGATAAAAAATCTCCCGACGGGGGAAACCCGGTACCCGTACTAAATGTGCGAGGCGGGCATGCTTTACTGTTACGGGGCGGGTTTGGGGCGTAAACGGGGGATTTTAACGGTTTGGGGCGGGGAGCGAGGAACAAACATCCTCGACCTCCCGCCCCGCCCGAATAATATATACACATAAACAAATATATCTATACTTTATAGTCAATTTGTTAGTATTTACAGAATAAAAAAACTATTATCTAATATTGTTAGTTTCCACTTTGAAGATTAGTAAAATTGTGATTATAGAAACATGTTTAACGTCATATATATAACATATAATTTTTGGCGATGTAGTTTAACATTATTTATGTATAATACTACATTGAAAAACTTTAATAAGCTTAATGATGTAATTGATTATTTGTAGGATGTTAATTTTTAAGTTTAGTGTGTCTATATGTCTGCAAATCCGGTTCAACATCAACGCACGAAACACATTGAGATCGACATTCATTTTGTTCGTGACTTTGTTGCTTCGGGACAAGTTCGAGTTCTTCATGTCCCTTCAAGATTCCAGTATGTAGATATTTTTACGAAGGGCCTACCCACTGCTTTATTCATTGAGTTTCGCTCCAGCCTGAACGTCCGAAGATCTCCCGCTCACACTGAGGGGGGGTATTAACCATGTATAAATAAAGTCAACATTCAAAGTCAACGGTCAGCATTCAAAGTCAACGGTCAACATTGAATATTCAAGTCAAGTCAACATTCAAAGTATATTTATTAGTCATTAATTTGTATTGGGCCTAAGCCCATAGTAATGATTCTAGAATGATCTTTTGTATCTTATATATAGGATAGTTGTTTAAAGAATCTTGTTGTTGTGATAGATAGTTCGTGTTTTGTACTCGTTCTTGTGTTTGATTTGATATAATCAGGGCCGTCTCGTGGATTTTGGGTGCCCTGTTCGGTTACAAAAAATTGGGCCCTTTAAACACGGATACTTTAAATACCGGTATAAGTAAAATTGATAAAGTTGCAACATATTAAAAGAAATATTGAAGGTTTACAAGGTATAGTTTCTTTGAAAATATGTAAGCAAAAAGTCACAAGATAATTAAGTAACTTACTAGTGCTTTAAACTTAGAGATACAATTTTTTTTTTGACTAATAAGGTTATGTACTTGTTAATTTAATTATTCATCTTTGCAGTTAAGATGTATGTGGCTTGCTTCCACAAAACCTACGAATGTTTAGTATAATGACTTACAGAAACAAAAACCATAAAACAATTAATAGAAAAAAAAACCAAGGAGTTACTTATAATTTATAAAATAAGGTTTGTAAAGAAAAACCCATAAAACAATTGATAGAAAAAAGTACCTTGATTCCCGAGCAGGTGCCAATCACAAAAACCATTTGTCAAGAATTTCTAAACAATACATTTACCGGGGGACCCGACCCACCCAAAAATCGGGTCTCATTAAATGTTTTTAACCCGGCAATTAATAAAGGTTTTTTTTTTTTTTTTTTTAACAGTTAGTTTTTTTTACCATTTTTTTTCTTTTTCTTTTTCTCAAAAAGTTTTTTTAAAGTAAAAACTTCCTTTTTTTACCTCAATACTCTCGCGCTGTTTGAGTCAATCCGGTCTATTATTTTTATGAATAAAACATGAAGTTTCCTCAAACCTCGCGCTTCGCTAATCTCCCTTCTTTTTTTTCTCAAAAAATTTTTAAAAAAAATTTTCCTTTTTTTTTCTTGAATTACCCTCTCGCACCTGTTGGATCATCGGTCCTGTTTTTTTTATGAATTTTTTTTTTATCAGTTATTTTTATTTGTTACCCAGTTTTTTTCCATTTTTTTTTCTCAAAAAGTTTTTTAAAATACCATTTTACTTTTTTTTTTCTCGGAATCCCCTCGCACTGTTTGAGATTTATCGGTCTGTTTTTTTTATGAATAAAACTGTAAGTTTCCCTCAAACACCCACGCCTCCCGCTAATCGTCCCGTTCTTTTTTTTTCTCAAAAAATTTTTAAAATAGAATTTTCCTTTTTTTTTTCTCGGAATACCCTCTCGCACTGTTGGAGTCATCGGTCTGTTTTTTTATGAATAAAACTTTAAGTTTCCTCAAACCTCGCGCTCCGCTAATCGTCCCGCAACGCGCGGTTGCCAGTTTTTTTCCTTTATTTTTTCAAAAAATTTTCTAAATAAAATTTTCCTTGTTTTTACCTTCGGAATACCTCTCGCATTCATATAAATGCCTTTTGCATTTAGTGTGCATTAAATGCACCAGGTTGACCGGGGTGCATTTAATACGCCGGGTCAACCCTACCCGGTCCGATCGGTTTTTTTTTTTTTTGAAAAAAAAATTGTTTTGTTTTTTAAATACTCTCTCCCACTTTTTGAGTCATCGGTCTGTTTTTTTTATGAATAACAATAGAACTAACCACGCGCTTCAGGTGCATTAAGTTGCATTAAATGCACCGGGTTGAACCGACCCGGTCTGAACATTTAAAAAAAAAAAAATTAATTGTTTTTTTTGCTTTTTTTTTTTCAAAATATTCACTCGCACTTTTTGAGTTATCGGTATTGTCGGGTCGACCCGACCCGTTCCTTTTTTATTTACAAAATAGCCCCTCAAATATTTACAAAATACCCTCTCGCACTATGTGTTAAATTACGAAAACTACCCTCATTTTAATTTTTTTTATAAAATACCATTTTCCCCACTAGCGGTCGACCGTTAGTTTTTTTTTAGAATGCACCAAAACAGTGTTTGAAATCGGTCGTTACTTAACGACCGTTAATTTTTTTTTTTTTTACAAAAAAATACCTTCTAACACGTCCAACCGAAAACACCGGCCGCCAAACATCTCGCAACGAAGCGCGGGTGAGCCTAACTTGTACAACACATAAAAGGACACCACAAAAGAAGTAATGTAATTCTCTTTTATCGTTTAATAATGAATAACATAAGACTAGAAGACTTTATATATAAGAGTTGGACAAATTGGCCTTAAACTTGAATAATTATTTTAAATTAAAATTCACAAATTTTGGTGCCCTAGAAAAAGTTGGGCCCCTGTTCAATGCTCATGTTGCACACCCAATGTCCGGCCTGTATATCTAAATTACGTAGCATCTTTATTTGATAAAGATTTCTTCTTCTTGACGTCATCAATGAAGTTGGGGTTAGTTTTGTAAAATAGTAACTAGATAGACTTATTTTGTAAAATCTGTGTTTGTTTGACAATTATATGTTTGACATGGTTGTTTTTGTTCGGTTCGATGATGTTTTGTAGGGTAAAACACAACAGCAACACAACACAACACAAAAGTTCAATCAAAAGTTTAGGGTTTCATTAAAAACCCGATTGTTTTTTCAATTGTGTTATTTAATTCTCTCATCAAATCAAATGGAGGGATATCCAAACCAGGTTAGATTTGGTTATTTTGATTTTGGTTTATTTTCAATTGTATTTGGGACTAGGTTTTAATTAAGTCTAGTAATGATGAAATTTTACACAGTTACTTACTTGTTAATTTTACTTATCAATGATTAATTAATTAAATAATGATAAAACCAGGTTGTTGTTAATATGTGCCTCGTACGGATCTTTGCGTGCCACTGATTTTACTGCTCCGAGCAAAGAAGGAACGATGTACCGGTTAATGGTTCATGATTTCTAATGCTGAGATCAGTGTAGGCGATCCATGGCGCCACCCCTCCCAACTGACGACGGTAGCTTTCCTCATTCTTTTGACTTTTAATAATGTTTTAAACATCATTTAACTGCTCTCATAAATGATGTCCCTACCTACTACCTACCTATATGAATAAAGAAGAAGCCAACACTTTTAATTTGCCTAACACTTAACTACTCAAACTTTGACTAATAATAATCCCTCCCTTAAGCTAATAATGCATCTATCTGCATTTAGCTTACTTCAATACCTTCTGTCACTCCAAGCATGCGACGCAACCTCTCATTTCAATGGTTTCGTCATTGGTAAATGATGGAGTTGTGAGCTTTTGTAGCTCTAATTTCAATGGTTTCGTCATGATGTCAGCAACTTGATTCCACGACACAAAAACTTAAGCTACAACTCCATATTACCAATTCTCTAAGGAAGTCAAACCTTACTCCAATGTGCTTACTTTTTCCATGGTTTTTTTAAAGTTGGATATGTCACAGACCCCTCCTTGTTTCCTTCAACTCCAACCTGCATCAAAATTCTTCTAACCCAAACGCACTGACATATGCACACAAAGCAGCTGCAATGTGCTCCCGCTTCGGTAGCTGACCATGATCTTTATTGCTCCTGAACCCCATCATAAATACAAAACCAGATGTACTCTCTTCATCATCTAAATCCCCTGCATAATTCCTATCTGTATAAGCCTTGTCAGAACTTCTTCACCAGCCTCATCTTTTGATAATAACGTACCTGGAACAATTGGATTTTTCACTGCATTGCCATTATCCATACCACACCTTGTCAGAACTTCTCGTGCTTATCTTCTTTGACAAATAAAAATCCCAGCTGCACTTTGTATGACTTCTACCCCAAGGAAATGTCTCATTCTTCCCAACTCATACATGTCGAATTCCCAACATCATTGAGTTTTTGAAATCTTCACACATAGACCTATCATTTCAAGTGTGGATTAAATCATCAACATAGAGACTAACAATCAGAATTTTACTTCTTTTGACTTTGTAAACAGAGTGTGCTCGCTCGTACATCTTTCAAAACCTTATCGTGCAAAATATGCCTCGATCTTACTGTACCACGCCCTTGGTGCCTCTTTAAGGCCATATAGTGCCTTTTTTTCAATTTGTAGTCTGTCCACTTCTCCAATTTTTATGAAACCTTCCGGTTTATGCACAAACACTTCCTCTTTAAGCTCTCCATGGATTTTGGAACTTTTTCCAACGTATAGCTTAAAAAACTTCCCAGTCTCGTTGTGCTGCCAAACCAAGTAACAACCGCACAGTATCAATCTTGCGAACGGTGCCATAACCTTTCGCTACTACAACCATGCCTTAAACTTTTGAAACTCCCCGTTTCAGTCAAGCTATAAACCCTCCACCTTTTCTCTTCTTCGTTTCATTGCCTCTAACTCATTACAATGTTTTTGCAGCCACAAATGGAATCCCACAAGCAGGGTAATGGGGAAGTTGAGCCTGCGAAGACACGGCCAAATGATTTATTGAGGTAAATAATATTATTCACTTTTCTGCATATTCGTAATTCAGCTTATCTATATACATTTTCTGCATATCAATTCCAGCTTGACTACCCTCTGCTTGAACCGTGAACTATAACTCATTTCCAAACTTACGCTCAGTGTGTGTGGGAGTAAGGTTAGGCTGTTTTTTGATTCTACTGAACTTGCCTACTGAACTTGTCATATTATTCTACTGAACTTGTCTATTGAACTTGTCATATGGACAGCAAGTAGAGGCACTTCAATGGGAGCCGCATGACAAGGTGATAGCCGACGATCGTCATATAGTGACAGAGGCTCCGCTTTACCAAACTATGAGTTTTAAGGTATAATTATTTCCAAATTTATTTTAACATGTAAAAAAGAATAGTGACAAACACACTAATAACACACATGTGAAAACCGGGTATTATATTTTTATTTCCAATTCCAAAGTTGAGGATGGTCGAACGAAAGGGAAAGTGGTACGTGGTCGTATAGGTATACCAGGTATTGTCGTTGTGTACTGAGATTCATGGCTTTCAAAACGCACATCCAAACAAACACCCCCTAAATGTTTGTTACTAGTATCTTATTATGTTAATTTGGTGTTTCAGCTCAATGTTTACTTTCATGGGCCGAAGAAGATTGGAGGAGTGCATGGTACAGCTTCTCCTTGCCTTTATCTGCAGCCGGCCTCCACCTGTCCTGAGGTAATAATTAGGTGTTTGAATTGTGTTTTTATAATCAGGGCTATGTATAAACTTCACTTTTTGGCAAACGTAACGTTTTTTGCAAAAACTTTGAAAATTTTAGAAATGTGAGCCAATGTATTGTTTTTAGAATTTCTAAGAAAGAATTCCTTGTTTGCCATAATGGGTGAACAAATGCGAACTGACCCACAGTTACTAAATTTTGCAACATTTTTGCAATACAACTATTCATTTAATCACAATTTCTTCGCAGTATCCAAACTAGCTTACGGTAATAATTTTATTTGACTCCTTCACTCCACATTACAATAATTGTACGTTAAAATACCTATATTTCTTTTGATCTTATTTTTTGTCTATATTAACTACAAGTAAGATCATCTTTTTGTCACTTTTAACGTACGAGTGAAATATCGTTTTTTTGGATACTAGTATTTTTATTAACATATAAATTAAAGAATCTTGTTGGTTTAAAGATTCTTCTGTTATACTGAATAAAATTAAAAAATTTCAAAGCTTGCTGATCACGTATTATTAATTTGCTTGCGTGTTGTTGTGTTGGTATGTGAACAACGTGTCAAGGAGTCATCATGGTGATGAAGTGATGTTGTTGGGGGGTTAGTTTTGTCAAAATAGTAACCAGATGGACTGGTTTTGTAAAATCTCTGTTTGTTTGACTATTATTGTTTGACCATGGTTGTTCGTTCGTTCGATGATGTTTGGGTTTGGAGTAACAAACAACACAAAAGATCAAATCAAATTTTTTTAGGGTTTCATTCAAAAACCGGTTGTTGTTAATCAAATTGTTAATTTAATTCTCACAAATCAAATGGAGGATTTCGAAACCAGGTCTAAGATTTGATATGTTTTTGATTTTGTAATTTCACGTAATTTTGGGGCTAGGTTTTAATTATTGGTAGTAATTGAAATGTACAGTTTTTACCTTGTAATTTTAACTAATCAATGATTAATTATTAACAAATTATATAAACCAGGTGATTTTTGATTTTTGATTACCTTGATTATTGTATTTGGGAGCTAGGGTTTTAATTATTGTATTATATTTTTTTTAATAAGTAATTGGGATAATATGTAGCAAGCAGGCTTCTTACTTTTTTAATTTAACTTATCAATATTAATTAATTAACCTAATGATATAAACCAGCGTTATTGTTAATATGGGTGGGCCCCTCGCCCTTTTTTTTAAAAAAAACGGATCTCTGCGTGCCACTGATTTTGTTGCTGCCGCAAAGAAGGATGATGCTGACGATGATGATACCATTAAGTGGTATCGTGATACTAATGCTCAGATCAGTGTAGGCGTTCCTATGGCGCCACCCCTCCTAAATGACGACGGTAGCTTCCCATTCTTTGTCTTTTAATTATTTTTTTGAAAACTTCATTTAACCTCTCATAAATGATGTGCACTGCTCAAATATGATAAAAGAAGCCCAACACTTTTATTAAATTTGCCTAAGACTTAAGTACTCAAACCTTTGACTAATAATTCTCCCTTAAGCTAATGCATCTATCTGCATTTAGCTTACCTCAATACCTTCTGTCACTTCAAGCATGTGGCGTAACCTCTCAAACTGCTCTCATTTCAATGGTTTCGTCATTGGTAAATGATGGAGTTGTGAGCTTTTAAGTTTTTTTTTGTAGCTCTAATTTCAATGGTTTTGTCAGGAATGTCACACTTGATTCCCAGGAGCACAAAAACTTAGCTCACAACTCCATCATTTAATCAATTCTATAAGGAAGTCAAACCTTACTCCAATGTGCATACTTTTTCATGAAATTTACATTGTTATTTGAAAGTTAGATATGTCACAGACTCTCCCTTAGTTCTTCAACACCAACCTGCATCAAAATTCTTCTAACCCAAATGCGTCGACTAACATCACACAAGCACTGCAATGTGTTCCCGCGTTTCGTAGCTGATAAGGCTCACCACTCCAAGACCATGATCTTTATGGCCCCCACCCCATCATAAATAACAAACCAGATGTACTCTCTTCATCATCTAAATCCCCTGCATAATTGCTATCTTTATAAGCCTTGCCAGAACTTCTTCACCAGCCTCATCTTTTGATAATAACGTACCTGGAACAATTGGATTTTTCACTGCATTGCCATTATCCATACCACACCTTGTCAGAACTTCTCCAATTTTTATGAAACCTTCCGGTTTATGCACAAACACTTCCTCTTTAAGCTCTCCATGGATTTCGGAACTTTTCACGTTAAGCTGAAAAACTTCCCAGTCTCGTTGTGCTGCCAAACCAAGTATCAACCGCACAGTATCAAGTCTTGCTAACGGTGCATAACCTTTCGCTACTACTAACCTTGCCTTAAACTTTGACCTCCCCGTTTTCGTCAAGCTACTAATCTCCATCATTTTCTCTTCTTCGTTTCATTTGGTCGTCTAACGTCATTTACAATGTTTTTGCAGCCACAAATGGAATCCCTACAAGCAGGGTGACGTGGGAAGTTGAGCCGTGTGAAAGACACAGGCATATGATTATTGAGGTAAATATTCTTATTCATTTTCTGCATATTCTTAATTGCAGCTTATCTTATTCATTTTCTGCATATTCAATTGCAGCTTGACTACCCTCTGCTTGAAACCGGTGAAGCTATACTACTTTCCAAACTTACGCTCGGTGTGTGTGGGTAAGGTAGGCTGGTTTTTTGATTCACAGAACTGCATACTGAACTTGTCATATTATTCTACTAAACTTGTCTATTGAACTTGTCATATGGACAGCAAGTAGAGGCACTTCAATGGGAGCCGCATGACAAGGTGATAGCCGACGATCGTCATATAGTGATAGAGGCTCCGCTTTACCGGACTATGAGTTTTAAGGTATAATTATATCCCAAATTTATTTTAAGATGTTAAAAAAGAGAGTGACAAAAACACTAAGAACTCACATGTGAATACCGGGTATTATATTTTTATTTCCAGATTCCAAAGTTGAGGATGGTCGAAGCGAAGGGAGAGTGGGTTCGTGGTCGTAGAGTATACAAGGTATTGTTCTGTTGTGTTCTGTTCTGTAGTATTCAATGGATTTCAAAACGCACATCCAAACAAACACCCCCTAAATGTTTGTTACTAGTATCTTATTATGTTAATTTGGTGTTTCAGCTGAGTGTTTACTTTCATGGACCGAAGAAGATTGGAGCAGTGCAGGGTACAACTTCTCCTTGCCTTTATCTGTAGCCGCCTTCCTGAGGTAAATATATTAGGGGTGTTTGAATTGTGTTTTATTATGTCATAAACTTCACTTCTGGCAAACGTAATCGTTTTTGCAGAAACTTTGAAAATTTCAGAAATGTGAGTCCAAAATATAGTTTTAGAATTTGCTAAGAAAGAATTCCTTGTTTGCCAAAATGGGTTGACAAATGCGGAAACTGACCCACAGTGTACTTAAATTTTGCAACTTTTTTAAATCACTGGACATGAAGCCATCTGTTTATTGTTTGTTTATTATCTTATGCTGCTTAATTCATTATAACCTTTTTTTTCTTCTTTTTTTGTTCTTTAGGGTTCTGATGTTGCTGAATGAAAGAGTTTCATATAAGTTTTGAGGATGCTAATACTAAATACTATAAGTGTGCAAAACGCTTTTGATGTTTTTTTATACGAGTTGTCCGCATTTTTGTTACTTTATTCAACATTGATAGAATGCATTAACAATTCTCTTTGTTTGTATGCCTACTTTGACTTTTATTTTTTGTTGGAATTAAGATGTCAAAAGCTTAAGTTTTTATAATATGTTAACCCGTTTTCATATATATAATTCACAAATTACATGTTAAAACATAAGAAGAATATCTGCAAGGAAATAACATTACTTTACTCTTTTTTATACAAACTACAAGGCGGCTGGTTGATCATTGTCTACCTCTGAGCTTGTCGAAGATATAAACAAGTCAAACGACTTGACTTGTTGGTCGATTCCAAAGGGACGAGCTTCTACAAGAGAAGCAAAAGTAACGATATCATTGACTTTGAGAAACTCAAGGAGATTATGACTCAAACTGGATTGAAAACCCCACTTGATTTCTAAGCTCGAGGCTCAAGTCGAGAAGCAAGCAGGAACAAGGGGGCTTATCATGGTATCCAACATCAATAATCTCATTTCGCTCGTTTCATTGTAAATTTTTTTATAATCGATATGATATTACATAAGAAATTTTCAACAAAACATGTTAGGACCTTCTAATAAACAACAAATTAGGCAAAAAAACCAAAAACCAAAAAAATATTACCTTGGTGAAGAAAATTGAGCAAAACACTACTAATATTAGGTAAACTAGTTAAAAAAAAACTTTACATACAAGTAATAAAAAAGAATTTTAGATAATCAATAAGTTTACTCAAAGTTACAATATTATGAGCTACAAAGACCCGATAGCTTTTTGTAATTGGATTATGAGAAATTTGATTCATTTAAAAAAGTTAGAAGATAAAAGCTTAATTAATAATTTCACATATCTCAAGAATATATGATACAGTACTTCATATGCTAACCCGTATCCACCAAACCATTTTTGTCTTCGTTTTTTTTTGTCATACTATCTTTTCGTTGAGGGCATTTTCAATTTACAGTTGAGGGCACGACGATTAAACTTCGAAAATTAACATTAACAGATGTGATAATTGAAGCATTCGTTGGGGGCAGTTGACCCCCTATGATGGGAATGGCTCCGCCCCTGTTCAACACTTTTGGTCTCAAACTAGACTGTTAAATGTGCATTTGGTCCTATTTTGCAAACACCCACTCAAATTTTCGTTAGCATCCAAACACCCTAGTAACTCCGTTGGTCCCAAAACTTTTCAATGAACGAATTCAAAATAATACCCGAATCCAAACACTTCTCTTCTTCAACTTTTCATCCACCACCACCTCTTTTCACCACCAAACGATAATCATTTTTTCCTCTTTCTTTGTCCTTTTCCATCTCATCTTTTTCCGCCAATTTGTTTTCGAATAGAAAATCCCAAGTGAGACTAGATTAATTTTTAAATTAACGAGAATTCAAGATCTTCTGTTGACAAGAATACATTCTTTCTTAATTCTCATGTTCGCTAATAGCATAAAACCAAACAAAATGGGCTCTCAAGTTGGGTCAAGTACTATATATATAATAATATATTTATAACTTATATATATGAGTGTAACTATGAGTAGATAAATATGTGGCAATGACATGAAATACCATCTCAATGATGACATGGACACACATATAACATTTAATTTCGAAATTTGTTTGATTTTCGATTTTTTTTGAAGATATCTCCATTATTATCAAGATATAGCATATTCAAAAACTAAACCCTAAATGATGTATTAAAGTTTTTATTATTTAAAATAACTAAGTTAAAAGAAAAATAAAAAAAAATTCTAAAACGGAAGCTTAAAAGTGTTAAAAATGAAGAAAACAAAAACTGGGCCCGAGACCCGTGCTTTAAAAACTCAAAATGTGCAAAAAATGACTCTACGAAAGTTTTCCTATTTTTCCTAAGTGTAATATGACAAAATAAAATTTTCTAAAAAAGAAAAATATTTTTTTGATTTTTATTTAATTTTTAATAATTAAAAAACAGATTTAAAGAAAATAAATGATAAAAAATAGAAAACGAAATGGGAAAAATCTCAAAAAATTAAGGAAAGTAGCTAAAAGAAAGATGGATCTATGAAAAATAAGCTGGAGGTCCCAGCTTATCAATTAAGCCACGAATTAAGCCAAAAACAGCTTATGGGCTTATGGGCTAAAAAAAGGTATAAGAGAATTAATTGTGCAACAATAGCTGGATGAGCTATTGAAGCACAAAGGTTATGAGGGTGTGAGTGTGGGACGTTTGTTATAAAGGGGGAGGCCCAGGGTTCGAGCCTGGGCCTCTCTCTTTTTATAATAACTTTTTTTTCTTTTTTTTCTAAAACTTATAAATGACACAAAATTAAGCAAATTTAAAAAAGGAACTTTTTTCAAAACTCACAATAAGCTGGGGAAATAAGCACAAACAGATGGCAGTATTAACTTTTTAAGCTAAGGGCTCATTTTAACTAAACTGTTGGCTTATAGGGGCAAAATAAGCAAAGGAAAAACAAAAATAAGCAAACTCAGACAATAACTAACACCTAATAAGCAAGGAAAACTAAAGATAAGCAAAGAAAAGCAGGCTCATAAGCACTAAAAATCAAATAAGCTAAAAGGCACACACTGCATCACACACAGCCTGGGGACAGCTTTTAGGCTTAAAATTAAGCACCTAAATAGAACCTTATGGCTTAAGGGCATGCACTAGCTTAAAGAGGGGCTTAAGGCCTTCTAAAATCATAAAAAAGAATAAAGTTTGAAAATCAAATTAGCCAAGAAAAGGGCTTGTGAAAACAGCATACACTGACTTTGGCTACTTTTAGTTTTAAAAGGGCTATTAAGCAAACTTAAAATAAGCTCAAAATTCAAAACAAAGTTAAAACAGATGGAGAATAGCTCCTAATGAGCTTGTGCTCAAAAATTAAAAAGCTGAAAAACAATTTTACTAACTGAAAGTTAGAAATGAAAAATGGCTTTTGAACTAAAAATTTGACTAAAAGAAAGAGTTGACAGTTTAAGTAAAACCAAAGCTAACCAAATGGGACTACTTTTACTGCATTGAACACAAAGAAAAGACACAAAAATAAGGCAGAAAAGACTGTTTTAGATTCTTAATCAAATAAGCCCATTTGAAACTGTTTTTATGAACATAGTTTATAAAGACTTATAGAAAAACCTTAAGGAAATCTTAAACACTTGAAAACTATTAAAAACAGGTTAAAATCAACTCAAGAGTGCTTGTGCAAGTTCATCAAATAACCCAATGGTTTTCAAAACCAGTTTGACCCACTTTTATCCCTTGACCCAAACACCCCTTTAAATGATAAAGATCAAATTCAAGCTGATTTAAAGGGTTTTAAGGCTAGGCTTTTGGAAACCAGATAACAAGCAAACAATGTTGAGCAAAACTAAGATAAAAGCATACAATAATAAGCACTAAATAAGTTATAAGCAACAAGCAGTATTAAGCATATAAGGGACAGTTTTGACTTAAATCTTAAACAAAAGACAAAGCAGGCAAATAACAACATAAACAAGCATAAACATCAGATAATAAGCAAGATAAGCAATAAGATAAACACAAATAAGCTAATGAACAGTAAAAATTAGCAAAAATTAAAAAGAAAACTTACAAAGAGTCCTTGGCTTTTTGGCAAGATTTAAGCTCTTACAAGCTTAAAAACAGATCCTAATGCTTACCATAAGCTCTAAAACCTATGGCCATCCTTTTCAAACCATGCTCATTGCTTCTTTGACAGTTTCTTTGGAGTTTTTTTTGGATTTTTGACTTTTTTTGACAGAAAATGGAATGAGCTTCTATAAAGGCTTTCAATGACTTAAAAGCTTATCTATAAGCTTAAACAACAGAATTTTTAAAGACAAATAAGTAAATGACACTATTTTAAAGAAAGCTTAAAAATGACAGAAATTTAAATGCAATAATTTAAAATGACAAGAAATGAAATGACAGAAAACTTAAATTGCAATATTGAAAAGGGTACAAATTTTTGATATTACAAGTTGTTTGCTTAAAACACAAAAATTCGACACTCTTAAAAATGAAAATACAAAAGCCTACTTATACTAAGTCTTGTGTCTCTTTGGCTGTGTTTCTTCATAGAGAAAATTCCAGGCATGTGCTTGTTGTGTGAGAGAGATGCCCAATCAATCTTGGCCCTTCATGTTTGCTTGGAGCCCAATCTCTAATCTCAACCCTTCATTTGTTGTTGTTTTCTTCGAACCAATGGTTGGCTTAGGGATTGCCAACTTGTATCTTGGAGGCTTGTGAGGGGAAAGAGATGAGTTTGGAGTATAGTGAACAGTGGTCGAGGAGGGGGGGGGACAGGGATACATGAACAATGGGTCAGGGATTTGGCGGGTAAAATGGGTTGTGTGTACAGGGTTTTAATTTTGTTTTGTGCAGAGGTGAGTTTGGTGACTTGGCAATTTTCCCCCCTCAAAGTGTCTTATGAGATTGCAATACCAGTCCTTGCGGTGTAAACGCCCGTTAAGTATCATAGATTTGGGCCAGTTTATATCAATTGGGCTCGTTTGGTAAATGAAAGGGATAATGGGCTTTTAGTGGTTAAATATAAAAGGGATTGGGCTCATGGTCTTCATATAGTATACTAATGGGCTGACCCGGCCCATTAGATGGGTTTGGGTGGGTCCATTAAGTATTCTTCGGTATCGGCTCCGGTTTTGACTGTTGACTTTGCGGGGCTGACTTGACTTCATCTTGGGTTTGCTTCGATTTGACTTTGTCTTTTCCACGCTTTTCCATTCCGTGCTCAGTTTTGTTGTTTTTAGCTTGATTTTTCGTCCTTTTTTTCGGATATCCGTTTCCTGCACAATATAAGTGAAAACATACAAATACAATGTATTTTTTGTACGTTTTTGGTCATTTAAGTCCGATTTTAATGGTGAAAGGTATGTGTAATTAAACGCATACCAAAATCCCCCATACTAAGACATTGTCGTGTCCTCACGCAATGCTATGAAGTAAGCACTTAGAAAACTAAGAATCTCGATCCCCCTCGACTAATAACCTCGAAAAGTAGCTAAGTGTTTGTTGAGGGGAAGTAAAGACTCATAAGTTTGGAAAAGCCCCGTCTTTACCATTTTAAATATATACTCTTACACATATTTTTGTATTTTTTATTTTAAGCAACTAACTAACTTATTTGACTTTCGTTATTTTATAACTTTTAGGGATCATAGAACAAGATGCATTTTGATCCGAGAATGCCCCAAAAAGGATAAATTCATCGTCCCCGACTTTTTATTTATTCCAAACCAAGCTTAAAACGAAATCACCGCTAAATATGAGTTAAGATGCTAACACTACTCATATTTGCAACTTGTGAACTTTTCACTCCCGACAATTATTATATCTTAGGTGTATGTGCTATTTTGAATTTCAACCATGGATCAACGTTTTGCAAAATTCTATGCTTCACGTTTCACCCGAGAATAATGAGTTTGAAGGCGAGATCATCCCATGTAGCGACTTTCGTCTTGACACATCCCAACCTTGCGGCTAAGTGACCAGGCTTTTGACACCTCACAGAGACTAGTATCGGGACTCACAGACCTTAGGTTTCAAAAACTCTCAGATTTTCCGTATACACATAGCTTATAAAATAGAATAGTTAAAGTTTAAAAGCATATTTAAATTTAATAAAAAGAGATCTATTTATTCATTCACACTTAATATTAAACATTTATGCAATTGTAACCCTCGACCTTTTAGAAGGCTGCAACATCGGTTGTGAGCCGGCAAGATGCAGCAAACTTTTATCAGTCTCGGATTTTTATTTTTACTATGGGCTTTCTTTAGAAGGCTGTAACATCGGTTGTGAGCCGGCAAGATGCAGCAAACTTTTATCAGCCCACAGTTTATATTTATTATATATTTTTTTCATTTTTCAACATATCATCATCATTTTTTTATATATATGATAGAGAGAAGACTTCTTTTTGAAAAATTCAAGTATAAATGTGAACTAAGGCTAAATTTTTTGCTATATACTACATAAAAATTATTGATTTAAGTTTAATCTCCAAAAATAGCACGTATATTAGTCCGGTTAGAAGCTTATGGGAGAAAAAGTGACAAATTACACACATAAGCTCTTAAGATTTCCAAATAATCCTTGTTTAGCATCCAACTCATACTTAACTCTATCATTTTTCGTTCTTCGCAAATATTCGCGAACGCTTAGTCTAAATGTTAAGGAACAAGCTAGAGCTCAACACGCTCGATCGAGTCAAAATTTACTCTTATTCTACCCAGCAGGAAAGTCAAAATTGTGACAAAACACTTATTTTATTTTTGAAAATTTTTAATTTTTTTTCATTTTTTGGTATTTTTCAAAAATTTTGGTGGTAAAAACGGGCTTACGTGAAAACAACGACTGCAGGCATAATCAAATCGAAGATCCCCCCATACTAGACTAAACATTGTCCTCAATGTTTTACGAAGGGCCTCTACGTAAATCCTAAGCCGTTTATTAAGTATGCTTAAAGATAAACGTTAGTCGATAAGATTTGGATATCAGATTCCCAAAATGAAGCTGAGGATTTGAAGCTCTTGTGATCGAAGGACAAAAACCGCGAGCACGAGAGGCTTCAAAAATCCAGGAAATCCTGGACAATACAACACAAAACACAAAACATGGGAAAGGAAAAAGCGAGCCTCGTCACACAACAAAAAACACTTATTCATTACTACCATACTACTACTACTAATACTACTACGATGATAATACTAGGATAAACATGAGTTGCCTCACACGAAGCGCTTGTTTTAGGTCACTTAGCTTGACCTAATCCCCCTATACTAGAGTTTGTCAAGGGGGATAAAAGTGGAGACACGGAACATCCAAGACTCGGATGTCCTCTTGGTAAGAGCAAGGAAAAATCTCCATCGGGCTTTCAAGAATTTTGGTGACTTTGAAAGCTCTAGTTCCCCGATGAGATAGTTCCGGGAGAAGAGAGGTATGAACTCTTTTAGAAGTGAGAATCCCGGGGTTGAAAACTTTTTCCTCATTTTCGGATGGAAACGAGAGTACAGCTCCAAGCCCGGGAACTTCTTTGTGGAACGAAAGTTCATAAAGAGAAAGAGGAGGATTAAAATCCTCAAGAATTAAAGAAGCATTAGTGGTCTTCTTTACATTCTTATCTGGTGTTGCAAAGTTGATGACTTCAAAGAGGTTCTCATGAATAAGTATACCCGGATTAAATACCTTGTCCTTGTTGTTGGTCGAAGGCAAAGCATCAACCTCGGAAAAATCCTCATAGAAAACCGAGTCACACTCGGGGAAAGGAAGGACATTATTTGATTTAGGAAGATCAAGTTCATCAATCAAGAGTTTAGACTCTTTGATTTTCTCTTCCTTGAAGTCAAATGGATCATTATAAGTATCATCATTAACGGGTTCAAGATCAAAGATATTATCATCATCCCATAATGTTGGGGATGAGTAATAAAGATCATCATCAACATCATCATATAATGGTGGAGATGAATAATCGAGAGCATGTTCATCGGTGAACATCTCGAGAATGGTAACAACAAGATCGTTATCGAGAGAATAGTTTGCTAATGGAGATTGAGTAAGCAAACATTTCACTTCTTTAATAACGTCTTCCGGAACAAGGGGGCTTATCATGGTATCCAACATCAATAATCTCATTTCGCTCGTTTCATTGTAAATTTTTTTATAATCGATATGATATTACATAAAAAATTTTCAACAAAACATGTTAGGACCTTCTAATAAACAACAAATTAGGCAAAAAAAAACCAAAAAACAAAAAAAAAGATTAATTGGTGAAGAAAATTGAGCAAAAACAATACTATTATTAGGTAAACTAGTTAAAAAAAAAACTTTACATACAAGTAATAAAAAAGAATTTTAGATTAATCTATAGTTTACCAAGTTACATATTTATGAGCTCAAAGAGTCCCGATAGCTTTTTGTAATTTTTTCGGATTATGAGAATTTGATTCATTTAAAAAAAGTTAGAAGATAAAGCTTAATTCATAATTTACACATCTCAAGATATTTGATACAGTACTTCATATGACTAACCCTATCACCAACATTTTTGTCTTCTCGTTTTTTTTTGTCATACTATCTTTTCCGTGAGGCATTTTCACTTTTCAGTTGAGGGACGCGATTAAACTTCGAAAATTAACATTAACAGATGTGATAATTGAAGCATTCGTTGGGGGCAGTTGACCCCTTATGATGGGAATGGCTCCGCCCCTGTTCAACACTTTTGGTCTCAAACTAGACTGTTAAATGTGCATTTGGTCCTATTTTGCAAACACCCACTCAAATTTTTCGTTAGCATCAAAACACCTAGTAACTCCGTTGGTCCCAAAAACGTTTCAATGACGAATTCAAATATACCCGATCCACACACTTCTCTTCTTCAACTTTCATCCACCACCACCTCTTTTCACACCAAACGATAATCTTTTTTCCTCTTTCTTTGTCCTTTTTCCATTCATCTTTTTCCGCCAATTTGTTTCGAATAGACAAAATCCCAATGTGAGTCTAGTATTAAATTTTTAAGATTTACGAGAATTCAAGATCTTCTGTTGACAAAGAATACATTCTTTCTAATTTCATGTGCGCTAATGCATAAAAGCCAAAAAAATGGGCTCTCAGTAGGGTCAAGTACCTATATATATAATAATTTATTTATAACTATATATATGAAGTGTAATATGAGTAGATAAATATGTGGCAATGACATGAATATACCATCCTAAGGATGAACATGGGACACACATATAACATTTATTTCGTAAATTTGTTTGATTTTCGATTCTCCTTTTGAAGCATATCCCATTATTATAAAGATATAGCATATTCAAAAACTAAACCCTAAATGATGTATTAAAGTTTTTATAATTTAAAATAACTAAGTTAAAAGAAAAATGAAAGAAAATTCTAAAACGGAAGCTTAAAAGTGTTAAAAACGAAGAAAACGAAAACTGGGCCCGAGACCCGTGCTTTAAAAACTCAAAATGTGCAAAATTGACCCTACGAAAGTTTTCCTATTTTTCCTAAGTGTAATATGACAAAATAAAATTTTCTAAAAAAGAAAAATATTTTTTTGATTTTTATTTAATTTTTAATAATTAAAAAACAGATTTAAAGAAAATAAATGATAAAAAATAGAAACGTAATTGGAAAAATCTCAATAAAAAATTAAGAAAGGAGCTAAAAGAATAGATGGATCTATGAAAATTAGCTGGAGTCCCAGCTTATCAAATAAGCCACGAATTAAGCCAAAACCTAGGAAAAATAAGAAAGTTGAAAAAGCTTATCGAATAAGCAGTTAAAATAAGCTAAAACGGCTGATGGGCTTAGGGGCTAAAGAAGGCTTAAATGAATAATGTGTGCAAACAATAGCGGATGAGCTATTGTAGCACAATTGGCAATGGGGTATGAGTGTGGGGCGTTGGTATAAAGGGAGAGGTCCAGGGTTCGAGCCTAGGCCTCTTCTTTTTATAAAAACTTTTTTTATAAACTTGCAAAACTAAGAAAAATAAGCAAAGAAAAGTGACAGTGTTAAATTTTTAAGCTAAGGGCTTACTTTAACTAAACTGTTGGCTTATAGGGGCAAAATAAGCAAAGGAAAAACACAAACAAGCAAACTCAGACAATAATTAACACCTAATAAGCAAGGAAAACTAAAGATAAGCAAAGAAAAGCAGGCTCATAAGCACTAAAAATCAAATAAGCTAAAAGGCACACACTGCATCACACACAGCCTGGGGACAGCTTTTAGGCTTAAAATTAAGCACCTAAATAGAACCTTATGGCTTAAGGGCATGCACTAGCTTAAAGAGGGGCTTAAGGCCTTCTAAAATCATAAAAAAGAATAAAGTTTGAAAATCAAATTAGCCAAGAAAAGGGCTTGTGAAAACAGCATACACTGACTTTGGCTACTTTTAGTTTTAAAAGGGCTATTAAGCAAACTTAAAATAAGCTCAAAATTCAAAACAAAGTTAAAACAGATGGAGAATAGCTCCTAATGAGCTTGTGCTCAAAAATTAAAACGCTGAAAAACAAATTTACTAACTAAAAGTTAGAAATGAAAAATGGCTTTTGAACTAAAAATTTGACTAAAAGAAAGAGTTGACAGTTTAAGTAAAACCAAAGCTAACCAAATGGGACTACTTTTACTGCATTGAACACAAAGAAAAGACACAAAAATAAGGCAAAAAAGACTGTTTTAGATTCTTAATCAAATAAGCCCATTTGAAACTGTTTTTATGAACATAGTTTATAATGACTTATAGAAAAACCTTAAGGAAATCTTAAACACTTGAAAACTATTAAAAACAAGTTAAAATCAACTCAAGAGTGCTTGTGCAAGTTCATCAAATAACCCAATGGTTTTCAAAACCAGTTTGACCCACTTTTATCCCTTGACCCAAACACCCCTTTAAATGATAAAGATCAAATTCAAGCTGATTTAAAGGGTTTTAAGGCTAGGCTTTTGGAAACCAGATAACAAGCAAACAATGTTGAGCAAAACTAAGATAAAAGCATACAATAATAAGCACTAAATAAGTTATAAGCAACAAGCAGTATTAAGCATATAAGGGACAGTTTTGACTTAAATCTTAAACAAAAGACAAAGCAGGCAAATAACAACATAAACAAGCATAAACATCAGATAATAAGCAAGATAAGCAATAAGATAAACACAAATAAGCTAATGAACAGTAAAAATTAGCAAAAATTAAAAAGAAAACTTACAAAGAGTCCTTGGCTTTTTGGCTTAAAAACAGATATTAATGCTTACCATAAGCTCTAAAACCTATGGCCATCCTTTTCAAACCATGCTCATTGCTTCTTTGACAGTTTCTTTGGAGTTTTTTTTGGATTTTTGACTTTTTTTGACAGAAAATGGAATGAGCTTCTATAAAGGCTTTCAATGACTGAAAAGCTTATCTATAAGCTTAAACAACAGAATTTTTAAAGACAAATAAGTAAATGACACTATTTTAAAGAAAGCTTAAAAATGACAGAAATTTAAATGCAATAATTTAAAATGACAAGAAATGAAATGACAGAAAACTTAAATTGCAATATTGAAAAGGGTACAAATTTTTGATATTACAAGTTGTTTGCTTAAAACACAAAAATTCGACACTCTTAAAAATGAAAATACAAAAGCCTACTTATACTAAGTCTTGTATCTCTTTGGCTGTGTTTCTTCATAGAGAAAATTCCAGGCATGTGCTTGTTGTGTGAGAGAGATGCCCAATCAATCTTGGTCCTTCATGTTTGCTTGGAGCCCAATCTCTAATCTCAACCCTTCATTTGTTGTTGTTTTCTTCGAACCAATGGTTGGCTTAGGGATTGCCAACTTGTATCTTGGAGGCTTGTGAGGGGAAAGAGATGAGTTTGGAGTATAGTGAACAGTGGTCGAGGAGGGGGGGGG
>BQNB010015992.1:4133-56764 GCA_026074375.1 Tanacetum coccineum
GACAAAACCGAGCACGGAATGGAAAAGCATGGAAAAGACAAAGTCAAATCGAAGCCAAAGACCAAGTCAAAGTCAAAAAGTCAACCCCGACAAAAGTCAAAGTCAAAGACCAAATCCGTAATCGAAGAAGACCTTAATGGGCCCACCCTTACCCATCTAATGGGCCGGGGTAGCCCATTAAAGGTACATTTGAAGACCAAATGGGCCTTTACTTCTCAACGGGCCCAATACTAAACAAATAACCCAATACCTTTTAGTTATAAGCCCACAAACAAGTTAAGGGGCTGAATCTGCCAACCCCTCAAACTCATATTCACAAGGACTACCCATGAAATAAACTATATAACCCTCAAGGACTATTTTTACCAACTGCCAAAGTTTAACACCATAAGGACCTTACTTGCAATGGACCATACAACTTTCAGGGACTATATATGCCAATCCCTCAAAATAATCCACCCTGCCTAATTTTAAACACATAAACCCTAACCCTCACCCATTTTCCCGCCAAACCACTATTCATCATCTCCCCCACCACCACAACCTGCCAAACTATCAACCCTACACCCACATGGGCTGATTATCCGAAGCTTGGCAATCCAAACACCTTATGGCTGAATGATCATGGGACAAGATTTCAAGAATTGGGGACAAAGGAAAAAGGATGCTGAGTTGGACTAATGATTTTCTTCTCACACATGAAAGCTTAAGGCCTATTTGTCTTTACAAAAAACAACCAAATCGGAAAGAAGACAAAATAAAAATGAAGATAAGTTCTTAGTCTGTTTTCTATATAATAGCTCTTTGTAAGCAATTGTAGGCTGTTGGGTATAAGGAGTAATATCTTAGTTTTTAGTTTTAAATTAGCTTAAAATGTTGTTTTTCATTTTCTTTAAATTTGTAATCTATTTTTTTTTTTTTTTTAATGAAAGTTAAGTTTAAGTTTTCATAATTTGTTTTCAAGTTTACAGGTTTATTAATGTTGTAAAAAGCTCTCACATAAGCTCTCATTTAGTTCTTGATAACCTGTTTTAACCAAAAAGACTTAAGTGTAAAAAGTGTTAAGAAAAAAAAATCAAATCTCACCCCTTAAAAATACCTCAGCAGAAAAATTGGATGATAAGCTGATTTGGAAGAGCTTATAGACCCTCACCAGCTTGTTTTATACAAGCTGGAGCATGTAGAACCTTTTTTTTACCTTGTTTAAGCAAGGGTGAGGTAAATCTCATTTTTCATTTTTTTTTGGCATTTTACTGTAGCTTAGCTTTTTGTTGCTTATTCCTTGATTTTTCTGCTTATCAAAGCTTTGTTATGCTTATTTGTTCTTTATTAATGTTTTAATGCTCTTTGTTTAGGTTTTAGCTCATATCTGCATATTTGCCTTTCAAACTGTTTTTTTTACTAACTTAATTTACTGCTTATTTGAGGTTTCTTTTTGCTTATTTTTATTTATCTTAGCTTAACTTAGCATGCCTGTTATCTGTTTTCATTTTTTTTTGTGCTTAAATCTTTGAAAGTCTAGCTAAAGTCTGAGTTTGAAAACCATTAAGGGGTGTTTGGCATAAGTCAAAATAGGTCAAAAATGATAGTGTAAATGGGTTGGGATCATTTGAACAACTTTGCTTAACATATTCTATGTCATAATAAGCTGTTCTAACAAGTTCTTAAGACTCAAGGTTGGTATTATGGATTTTCTAATAAGTCCTTAAAATCTGTGGTCATATATCATTTCATAAGTGCTAAGTTGATCAAGCCATTAAAAGCTCAGTTTGAGCATTGTTTTAGGCTTGATTTTAACTTACTAGTGCAGAGTCAAAGTATAGTTTAAACACCCTTAAGTCAAAATAAGTTTTATCAAATCTGTCATAGTCTATTTTAATTCTCAAAAGGTGCAATTTTGATTCAAAAAAAAAATTCAGCAAGTTAAAGGTGTTCTTAGAAACTTAGCTTTTGAAAATAAGCTCATTGGTGGCCATACTTTAAGCTCCAATAAGCCTCATTCTCATTATATGCCTTTAAGTAGCTTAAACTTAAGCCCTTAAGTGCTCTTGTAGGCTGTTTGGTTTAATCTGTCCCCTGGTGCAAAAGTGTGTTTTCAAGACCATTTTTCTTTGCTCATTTATTTTCATCAGTTTAAGTTAAATGCATTTATAGAAAGCTAATAAGCTGTACTACAAGACCCTATAAGCTTAAGTCCTAAAAAGACCTCTAGGGTGCTTATTTTTAAGCCCAAAGTGGCCTTTTGGGACTGTTTTGGCCTGCAAGTTCAGGTTTAGAGCTTATTTTAGTTTCTTGGCTTTTCTGTCTATTTAGTTTAGCTTAATTTTGTTCTTATTAGCTTATTAGGAGTAGTAAGGTGCCTAGCTTAGCTTATTTACCTTTGCCCTTTGCTTATTGTGCCTAAAAGTAGCCCACGGTTAAGCCTTGGTAACCCTTTTGTTCATTTTAGCAAACTGTATGGCATTTTGAGCCATTTTTCCAGCTTATTTGTTGCTTTTCTAAATTAGTTGTAGTTACAAAAAATACTTATTTTTCTGTGCTTGTTAAATATGCTTTGTAATTTTTTTAAAAAATAAGAGTTTTATATACAAAAAGAGATGAGGCCAGGCTCGAACCTGGACCTCCCCCTTTTCCATGTCCACTATAACAAACACCAACATCTCCATACCCGCTGGGCTACAATAGCTCATCGGTTTTTGTGTGTCGTTTGGTCTAATTCTTTAAGGCCTATCAGATACACAATTTAGACACCAAGTCGACCGCTTTAAGTTTATTATTCAGTCTCTATTTATAAGCTGTTATTTAGTGTTTTAGTTTTCTTCTTAGGAAACTGTTATAGCTTAATTGTTTTTCCCTAATATTTTATAATTTTGTTATATATCATTTAGTATTTTTAATATAATTAATTTTGTACATTTAACATGGTTTTTAAATCAATAATATAATAAATAACATGAATCAAAGAAAAATAATTTTTCTTTTTTTGAAAATTGTTTCCTTTTATCTTTTTCAAATTAGGAAAAATAGGACAAAACATTTTGTAGGGCCGTTTTTGCAAAAATTTAAGTTTTAAAGAAGGGTTTTTGATCCACTGTTCTCGTTTTCTTGTTTTTAGAGTCATTTTATATTCCGTTTTTCACCCTAGTCTTTTTTATTCTTACTTTTTAGGCCAAAATTCTATTAGGAAAAGTAAACTTTTGTTTATCTTAGGTATCATTATTTCCAAATTTAGGTTTGTTATTCACGTTCATTTTTATTTTACTTGTCGTTTTGTGTATTTAAGCCAAAATTTAACCTTGATTTTATGTACCCATAGACTTAGGATTTTATTTTTAGACCTAATTTATGCTTCCCGTAGAGTCTTAAGTTTAATTTCCCGTGCCCTATTCATTGTTTTTTCTTGTTGGTTTCAAAGTTTATCTTAGTTTTAAATTCTCATTAATTTCTTTGTAGATTTAGAAAAGAACTCATTCATATCCTTTTCATTTCAGCACTTACAATTTGACCTAACCAACCAACCTTTGACTTAGTGATTCACTCCTCGTTAGGGACAATGACTCGGGGATTCAAATACTTTCCGACCAACAATCATCCTTTAATATCATTGTGTTTAATTTGTTTTCAATAATCTATGGTTTTTGAGGATTTATTATGCTTAAATAGAAATTTCATAGTTTAAAGGTATGTTTGGAACAAGCAGTATTAACTTAAGTTAATACTGCTTGGGGCTATTTTGGCTTTTTAGTCAGTTTCAATCAGTTCTTAAATTTTAGTTACTTAGATATGTTTTTTATAAGTTTTTTTAGTATAAATTCAAAAAGTTTGGTTTAATATAGTATAGGTTTTGAAATACTATGGTACATTTTATCATTGTTAATCTTGCTTATTTCGGTTTTATTGATTTTGATTTTAGTGCCATTTGGTGTCATTGTTAGGCTTGTTAAGATGTCTATTTAGGCAAGATAGATAATAAGTCTAGAACTTCTTTCCTTTTGCACTACTTGGTGTTTAGGTAAAATTATGTCTCTTAAAAGCTCACTTTCCCAACCTCCAAGTCACTATCTTTAGATGCAATCTAGATAATGCTTATAAGTCAGTTTTTGATCTGAGTTTTATTAGATTAGAAGCTTATTGCCATATAAGGTCCATATGTTTTATTCTTAATTTGAATCTTTCACTTTAGTTTCCTTACGCTGCTAAATTATGCTTGCAAATTAGCATTTAACTTAAAAGGGTCAAACTGTGTCACGATTTTGCTTGTCATTTATAAAATTTAGAATTTCTAGCGTATTTATAGAGTCTCCTTATATTGCTAAAGTTTAGTTATAGATTTTTAATTAATATAAAAGTAACATTTACTTCATCTGTTTTTAGGTTTTAGCCTTGAAGTTTTGAGTCTTTAAAATAAGCTTAAAAGTTGGTCTTTAGTCCTTTAAAGTCTTTCCTAAGTCTGTTGTCTTATAGCTTTTTAGAGTGCTTTTTAGCTTCTTGGCTTTGCTTATTTTGGTTCCTTTGTGCTTATTAAGTTTAGGGTTATGGTTGTTTTTAGCTTATTGTGCCCATAATGCCAAAACAGTTTAGCTTAAAAGTCATTAGACTTGTTAAGCTAAACTGTCATCTTTCTTAGCTTTTTCAGAGCTTTTTATTAAGTTTCAAAATTAGCCCCTTTTATTAAATTTTCTTATTGTCATGCTATCTAGCTTTTTCTAAAATCTAAAATGAAAAAAAAAATTCTCCAAAAAAGAGATGGCCACAGGTTTCGAACCTGTGACCTCTCCCTTCATACACCAACGCCTCACAACACACACACTAAACCAGTTGCCCTTGGGACTTTTTCAATTACTCATTTACACAATTAATTATCTATACACGTTTTGTCTTAATACGCTTTCAGCCTTAATTGGCTTATTTCCAGCTTATTGCAATAAGCTGGTTAGTCCATTTTAATTTTCTTTAGTCTTAAACTGTTCAGATTATTTTCTATAAATTTTTTAGATTTTTCCAAATTAGTTTAGTAGTTTTAATTAATTTTCTAGATTAAAATAGTTTTTAATTCATAATAAATAAAATCAAAATCAAAAAAAAATATAATTCTTTTTTTTAATTATTTTAAGTCATTTAGGTTTTATAAAAATTGAATTTGCATTTGTAGGACATAATTTTGATAATTTAGGTTTTAAGTTGTGTTTTTTTTTTAATTCCCGTTAACGATCTTTGTCCATATCTTTAATTGCTTTAATTGTTTGCGTGCCTTTACGTGTTTTTGCATTTATATTTGTAGAAATAGGAAACCAAATAAAAATCTTGAAATATTCAATCACGCGATCACGAACTTAACCTCGATTTTTAATTCGCACCTCTTCAAGATACGACGACAACTCTAATTTTGGTAATTATCTCTTAAGCACTATAAATACAAATCATAACCTAAACAAAAAAAATCACTTTGATCTCTCTCTCTCTCTCTCTCTTTGACCGGACGAACAACACAAGAGCAAGGGAAACCCCAAAAATATTTAGGGTTTTGATTTTCAAGAGTTAAGGTATTGTTTTCTAAATTATTTTTCAATTTAATTGATTTTAATTAACGTAACAATTATTAAAGATGGATTAGGGTTTTATAATTATGATTAGGTTTATGTAATTAAGAGGTTTTTATCATCAAATATCGTTTTAGGGATAATAATTAGGGTTTTGGAGAAGTTAATTAGGTTTAATTATGTTAAATTCGGAATAGAAATTCTAGGCAGAATTTTAGGTCATCTTGCGAGAGCCATATCTCGGTCATACGGATAGCTTTTATTAATTTTCTTGAGGCTAAAATTATCTATAAAGAGTCTAATTTCCATCCCCAAAGGCTTCATGAATTAAAAGTGAGTGGAAGTTAGTTAAATTTATCAAACAAGATTCGTTGTCAAAACTGAGTTTTCAGGACAGATTCTGAGTTGTGTTTGTGAGGTCAAAAAACATATCAAAACGTATTTTTAATTGATGGGGAATTTTCTAGAATTTTTGTAAAATTTTCCTAAGTGTTTAAATAGGTCTGCTCAAGCTAAACTTTTTGAAAGTCAAATCAGGTCATATTATGGACACTTTATGATGTTGAATTTTTATAAAATAGTTAGACTCATTATTATTTTTTCTAAAAAAATCATAGAAGCTCACAACTCATTAGGGAGCTATGGGATGTAAGAAAAAGAAATAATTAGGTGTTTAAGTATTTTATTTAGATTCATCTTATGACTAACAAACGGGATAAAATGCAGAAAGTTGAGAAGTAAGGTTTGTGAGGTAATTTGAGGTTAGCAAGTATGAGGAGTATATAGAGAGTTGAATTAAGATAGGATATAGATTATCCATCATTGTGATTATTACGTCGACTTGGGTGTGTGACCTAATCGATGGTAACATATGTGTGTATTATTTTGTTTAGATTTTTTGCAAGGTTAATTGAAGAGTTTGGATTTGCTTTGCATCGAGGTGAGTTTTACAGTCTCACTTTTTACTTATTTTGGGATGGAAATGATGCATAACTGTTTTGAATTATGAACTGTGATATGTGTTTTTAAGTGTCAAACTATATGATTGATATGTGCTATTGCTATGTGATGTGAATTGTGCTAAGGCATGTGCATTTTGAGGATGACATGGCCTAGTGTAAACCCGAACGCACTTAGCTAGTCAAGTAGGGTTAGTCTTGTGCGAAGATAGATTGTGGGACAAAGGGGTACGATCCACCCCAGATAATTATGAATTTTGGTTTTTGATAGAATAGCCATGCATATATGTTCGTAAATGTTGTTTTGTTGATCGCAGTTTCATAAGTGTGTCTTAAACCTATAACTCTCACCAACAATTATGTTGACGTTTTAAGCATCATTTTTAGGTGAGCAAAACGTGTAAAGAGTTAGGAAGAAGAGTTAGTTGGACCATAGGCTTGCATACGGAGTCTATGATTTATCTGTTTTAGTTATCAATTAAACTTGTCATGTTTTATTCTTCATGCATTATATGATGGATTTTTGTTTTGGGAGTTGTCATAACACGCTTTGATTTTGGAGTTTAATAAATGTCATTTTTAGTTTTCCCTATTTTGCGCCCCTATAAAATGAGAACCTAGTAAGTGAAAACCCTGGATAAGTATAAAGAGTAGCTAATGGTAAGTAAGGAAAGAAGTTGATAGAATATTTCTGTGGCTGTAGACTAAGAGCTAGAGATTCTATATCCTAAAAACTTGATACCATTAGACAAGAAGTTTTGATGTGATAGTAGGAATGGAATGTTTTCAAACCAAAAGGCTGTGATCGTTTACACGAGAAGATAGTTAGTAACCTGTAGAAGAAGGAAGGTAACTTTGTGTTCAAGCGAACGTAATGTCAGGAAGAACAAAGACGTAAATGAGCACAAAGGCGAATGAACCTACGTTAAGCTATTGTCCCCCTATCGTACGAGATTTCGAGGACGTAATTTCCGATAACCTGTCAAGATTACCGCCACAAATGACAAGAGAGTTTGTATAGATTTTGATTCTTGGAGCGATCGCCTAGCAAGTCGCCAATCACTATGCGCCATCAGATGATGCAAGAACTGTCATAGCAACTTCCAAGAGTTTGCAAGAACAAGGTATTTATTCGGCCAATTCACATCACCATGAGGAGCGCCAGTCTTTTGTTTGCTAAAAGAAGGATGGATCATTTCGCATGTGCATAGACTATCGTGAACTAGATAAGTTAACCATCAAGAATCATTATCCACTCCCTAGGATTGACGATTTGTTTAACCAACTTCAAGGAGCGCGCTACATCTCTAAGATAGACCTTTGATCTGGTTATCATCAGCTGAAGTGCTGATGATTGAATCTCGAAGACCGCGGTGTTAGAACACGATAATGGCCATTTGGAGATTATGGTTATGCATTTGGATTAACAAAGCGCTCGCTGTTTTCCATGGACATAATGAACCGAGTATGCAAACCGTACCTGGATAGTTCGTCAATTGTATTAATTGATGATATCTTTATATACACAAAGACAAGAGGAGATCAGAAATCATTTTTGAGATTGATGTGATTTGCTAAGGAAGAGAAGCAGTTAAGCTAAGTTCTCCAAGTGCGGTTATGGTAGCAAGAGGTACATTTTTTTCTGGACACGTGGTAAATCACGACGGTATTACTTGACACCAAGTAAATTGAGGTGTGAAAAGTTGGAAAGCCCCTACACACCATCTGAAGTAAGAATCAATGTCAGGGATTGGCAGGGATATTATAACGTTTCATTGAGAATTTCCTCCAAGATTCTAAACTTTTACTTGTTGACTCAAAAGAATCAGAGTATGATAGGGTAAAGAAAGGCAGGAGAAAGCTTTCAAACATTAAAGGATAAATTTGTTTAATGCACAATATTGTCGATACCGGAAGGAGTAGAAGATTTTGTGTTTATTACGATGCGTTCAAACTCAGGATGAAATTTGGTTCTTATGCAAAGGGATAAGGTAATCGCCTATGCATCAAGGCAATTGAAGAGCCATGAGAAGAACTACACGACTCACGACTTAGAGTTAGGCGCAGTGGTGTTTGCGCTAAAGATTTGGAGGTATTATTTGTACGAAACAAAGAGTTCTTTCTATACAGATCATAAGAGCCTTCAACACATATTCGGTTAGAATGAGTTGAATATACGTCAAAGGAGATGGTTAGAGCTGTTTAGTGATTATGAATGTGAGATTAAGTATCATCCTGGTAAAGCAAATGTAGTAGTTGATGCTTTAAGTAGAAAGGAGAGAGTAAAGCCTCGACGAGTGCGAGCAATGACTGTAACAAATCGTATTTTTGATCAATGTACGATGCTATTTAATTCACTATTATTTTTTTTTCTCGTACGCGTTTACTTTTAATTTTGATCGTTACGTTAAATCGCGTAAACTAAAAAAAAATCAACAATCAACGTAAACGGGCACCAAACGAATTTTAGTTTACGTCAAGAAATTATTATATTATTATTACTAAAGTAACAATTCACTTATTATGTTTTATTTTTATCAATTACGTAAAGCGTTTACGTTTCGCGATAAATTAAGTTTAGGCATTCCCGGAACCACAAAAATAAATCTATGCTTCAACAAATAATTATTTTTATTTTCAATGATCAAAGTTTATAAAATTTTTACCCCACTTATCAAATGGGACGCCTCATATATACAAGAAATAAGCAAGATCTATTCAATTTACAAGTAAACTTTCTAAATTAAATCTACAACTTACACTTTACATTATAACATTATACTTTCATTTTTTTTCAAGTATAATACTTTCTTTTAGCTAGCTAGATATTTCCTCCATAATTTCATAGGATGATTCACACTTTAGGGAACATAAGGACTTATAAACCATACCTAAGGTCATGTACATCTCTACACATTAATTCAAGCAATACTTCCTATACTTTTGACCATACTTTCCCTAGAAATCCTCATCTTGTCTTTGACTAGTCTTCCATGTATATAAGGTCTCATACTAGTGAAATACACACACACTTCTCACTTTTAAGGTGTAAAACACAAAAATCTCTCCTTCCCCTCTCTTTGGCCACTGCAAAACCTCAAACAACATACAAAACCTTACAAAATTTTATTACCACCATACATACATTCCTACAACATATCTAAGATGTCCTAAGAAGATTTGAAGGCTTGTTTAAGTCTTTACAAGTGTTAAGCAAGAAAAATGGAAGATTAGGGTTTAGGGTTTTAAGATCTTGCAAGCTTTGGTTTTTAATCTAAATAAGGGTTAAATCACCATTAGGATGTTTTTAAACATGTAAAACATTTTTTTGCTTGTGATTATAATTTTGTACACTTATTCATGTGTTATGTGGTTAAATATATTATGGTATAATGGCTTGTGGAAAACTTGTGGTATTTTTATTAAAGTTAAAAAGTATAGTAAAACAAGTTATATAGAAGAATACCTAATATTATAAGGGGTTGTTTTGTTCAAAATCAAAGCATGGATTTTAAGTTTTTATAAAAAATAGGTACGTCTTCACGACGATTCCAAAATGATAAAACACTCAAAAAACGATTTTAATAACGAAAAGTAAACGACGAATCAAAGTTACGTTAAATAAATACTTTTAAAAAAACTATTTTTATAAAAAAAACTATTCACATAGAAACTTAAATTTTAAAAACATTAATGAAATTTGATAAAACTTTTTTAAAAACGAAGACAAGCTCGAAAGAATCGCTAACAATGGAGATAAAACGAATAATTTACGACATTTTCGATATTTACGATAACTAAAATCTATAAAATGAAAATATATAACTGTTATGAACAGTAAAATCACTATTCATCAGAAAAAACTAAAATTTTGAAAATGTTATATTTTGATAACTCGTCTTAATACGAAGGCGTGGACGTAAGAAACGAAAGAAACGGACTTAAAACGAGAAAGTTACGCCAGTTTTACTAAAGTATACTTATAAACGTTTTTACTTTATAAATATGATTTCACTAAAACGATTAGATGGTGATGTAGCTATATAGAATTATATGTGGTATTAGTTAATCAAAGTACTATATTACTAGGGAGTTTCATAATGAGGCCTCTTCGGGGTGGCGTATCGACGAGTTGTTGGATTTACGATTTAAAGTGTCCTAGCTCCTCATACGTCACTACATGACCTCTTAATTATGATAGCCCGAACGATAGTATGATGAGCTATACGACCTATAAATAATCAAAGTGTTTAGTACTTATACGACCTATATTGGATTAGGTTGCATTCGATCGTAAGCGTGACGCATTTTCTATTGTGAATACTTGTTGATTACCATTCACTCGAGGTGAGTTCATAGCCCCATTTCTATCTACTTGTTTTATAAACTCTACGGGGTGAAATTACATGCTTGTTTTACTACGGACACAAGTGTTTTAAACTGTATGCTATCCAGATTATTGCCTGATTATTATTGCCTAAGTTACCACAGTGCCATCTAAGTCCCTAATATCATGAACCGTCAATTGCTATTATAGTGAGCGCTAGTGTTGTGGATAGATCTATCGGGACTAACAATCCCCACCGGAATTTATGGTCACAAGTTGATCATGGTGCATTTAACATTTAGAGAACTGTAGGCTGTTTTGGCAGACACCCTACCTATTTGGGGCAGACAGACAGTTAAGGCTTCGGGGTCATGAGCTTAGCGCAATAATACATGTTTTGGACTACTGAATTTGTTTCATAGTCTACCATTACTTAAATCTTGTGATCCACACTTTTACAGACAAACCTATGAATTCACTCAACCTTTGTGTTGACTTTTAGCATGTTTAATTTCAGGTCCTAAGGTATAAGCTTGGATGGGAGCCGTGATGGATATCAATGAAGATGGATTCTGTGTTTATTTAAATTCAATGCAACTTTTATCTATAAAAACTTAAGTCACCTTTTGGTAGTATGAAGCTTTTGTTTAATTAAAAACGTATGTGGAAATGTTTATGACTTTTAAAACATATGGGACCTAATGTATGAACTCTGATATTTTGCTATGGCATCGAATGAAATCTTATCTTAAAACGTCCATTTAAGGTCGTTTCCTATATCTTGATTGTTGTACTTTGACGTAGCACCCCATTGTTACCATTCCGCTGCATACCAGAATTTGGGGGTGTTACAGATTGGTATCAAGAGCCAAGGTTATAGGGAACTGGGTCATTTTCAAAACCTAGTCTATAACCAAAATTTTTACAGATTTTCTTTTCTTTCATTTTCAAAATACAGAATCCTTCATCGCTGATCTGATATCCGCGCGCGCATTCCCTGATCCTTACTTACTCTTCTGATTATCATTATTGTATTATATAGTTTATATATAATACTTGGTTTAAATTCGATCCCTTATGTCTATCTTCTAGCGTATTACTATTCATTCATATCGGTCGATTATATAAATATTAACCATTCTGATTAATTCATGAGTATTATAGAATTCTTATTTTCTTGGTTAGTATCATATACCTCGACTCAATGTACTCTTACAAATTCTTACCGGATTTTGTACTTGTATTGTTGACAGAATCATGCCGCCCAGAAGATTTAAGAAGAAATTTGTTAAGAGGTTGGTGGAAAAGCATGTGGCTAAAGCTATTGAAGAGTACGAAAAGAATAGGGCTAACTTAGACAGTGCTGGAAGTTCAGGAGGAAACCGTGGGAATGCTGGAGGAACTATGAATGTGCATGGTTGTTTGCACAAGACTTGTTGGGTTAAGGCGTTAGATAGAGAAGGTGGAGCAAGTGTTTGAAACTTGCAAGTGTGCCGAAGAAGATAAGGTTATGTTTGCTGCTAGTACTTTCGAGGGTTGTGCGTTAACATGGTGGAATGGGAATGTGCACACCCTAGGGCTCGTCAATGCTAACCATATTCCATGGACTGAATTCAAGATGATGATGACTACGGAATACTGCCTAACAATTGAAATCCAAAGGATGGAGCAAGAGCTCTGGACTTTGACTCTGAAAGGAGACGACATTGAGGCATACAACTATCGTTTCCATGAGTTGGCCTTGATGTGTCCTGAATTGGTGCCCACTGAAAAGAAGAAGATTGAAAGGTACACTCGTAGGTTTCCTGAAAGAATCAAAGGAAACTTCACTTCTTATAAGCCTGCAACTCTGCCTGATGCATCAACATGGCCCATGAACTGGTTGAGCAAGCAGTTCAGGGTAGGGCTACCAGAATTGGTGAAAGCAATAAAAGGAAGTGGGAAGACCATCAAAGAAACAACAACAACAACAACAACCATAACAACAACAACCGTAACCGAAACAACAACTATCACCAACAACAAAATAGGAGACAGGAAACTGCCAGGGCCTATACTGCAGCCCCAACTGAGAATAGAGGTTATGCTAGGAATCTACCAAAGTGCAACCGTTGCAACTTTCACCATAGTGGGCGAAACAAACTACAGCCAGTATAAGCATCTAACTTATATAATCATTTTTTGTTCTTTCGCAAATTTAAAATCTGTAAATAAACGATCCACCGAAATGCTATAGTCTAATAAAAACAAGTATGCAATTTAAAGTCTAGTTATGCGAAACTTGCAAAACTCTTGGATTTTTCAAGCTGATTCGCCAATTCCGTATTAAAAGCTTCTTGTATAAAGGGACTAGAAATGCTCAATTTTTATAAAGGTTAAGGGGCAAGCTAGAGCGCAACATGATCGATAAGTCAAAATTTAGATACTTAAAAATACAAAAACTTCCAGATAAAACCCTAATTTTATATTTTGCAATTTTTTTATAAATTTTGGCTAAAATCCACTATTTTTGGTCTTTTTGGTGGTAAAACGGAGTTACGAGGAAGACAAGGTAAATGGCAAGTAAGATCTAAAATCGCGAAAGATCCCCCATACATAGAACTTAAAACATGGACCTAATGTTTACAAGGGTCTCTAGTAACTCTACAACGTTTATAATTATGCTAATAGATAAACGTTTTACTCAACAAGATCTAGGATATCGGATTCCCAGATTTAAGCATGCAACATGATTTGAAGATCGAGTGACGCGATGGAAAACCCACGAGTACGAGAGTTCTTTATTATCCGGGGCAATCTGACATAAAACACAAACCACGGAACACTGAGAACGGAAGAGAGCGAACTTCTCCAAGTATACAATATTCATATTTATTATACTAATTTATTCAATACCTAGGGATAAACATGGTTTGCCACCCACGAAACGGCCTTGTTTTTGTTAACCTGGGTCACCCCCAGCCTTCACTTGGAGCTGACTTAGTGGTCCTTTGGGGATAGTTTGGAGATCCGGGACAACATAGGTGGTAAGTCCCTCCAAAATAATGTTTACGACTATAACCATTCCCTTGAAGTTTGGTTCGTGTTTGAGCTAACTAACGATACATAAAGGAAAGAACTTGAGCAACGGTAATTAAACGTTCGGTTCAACGGGTTTTGAGCTTCCCGAGAAAATTTTAATCGAGATTGAAGAGAAGAATCGCATCACCAATGTTGAAAACACGGTTCTTAATCTTGGAGATCCTGAATCTTTCTTTGTTTATTTTTTGTAGATTAAAGAGTTTCATACGCAGACCGGGTGGATCATTTAATTCTTTTACATTTGAACTTTTTTGGTGATCATCCGGTCTTAAGGTCAAAAATAGCAATGCTTAAGGCCCTATAGGCTTGTGTCAAGTTCGTTAGGCAGATGGCAAGCCTTTTGTACACAGGATTATAAGGATGCACCGAAGGGTGACTTGAATGTGTGTACGAAGGCCCATAAGCATCATTAACCTTATCGGAATGAAGCTCGAGGTTTTTGCCTACGAACACTTCTAAGATACGCTTTCAATCACGATTTGAACCTTCCACTAGTCCACTCGTTTGTGGATTGATACGGCAAACGGTGAGTAACTTCATACTTAAGCATGACCTTTGCGAATTGGTCATTGCAAAAGTGAGTACCACGATCACTAATTATAGCACGAGGAGTTCCAAATCGGGCAAAGAGAGATTTTAAAATTTTAACGACAACTCGGGCATCATTAGTGGGGAGCGCTTTTGCTTCAACCCATTTAGACAAGTAGTCTACGGCCACGAGAATGTACTTATTCCCTCGAGAAGACGGGAATGGGCCCATAAAATCGATGCCCCACACGTCAAAGATCTCGCAAACTTGAATTGCATTTTGGGGCATTTCGTCCTTTTGCGAGATTTTGCCTTGACGTTGACATGAGTCACATGACTTCACCATGTCATGGGCATCGCGATAAATTGTCGGCCAATAGAAACCGGAATCAAAAACTTTCTTAGCGGTGTAGTTCGCACCATGATGTCCTCGGGGTCCAGTAGGCAAGCCTAAGGATATCACGGCTTCTTGGCCAGTGAACACATGTCTAATCACCTTGATCCAACACAAATCTAAATAATTAGGGGTGTCCAAAATAAAGCTATAATCCTTAAAGATTTTTTCTTTTGTTGAAACGGACATCCCTTTATATAAAAAACCCGCCCCGCATGTGTAATTTGCAATGTCCCCCGGCAAATATGTGGGGTACTAGAATCACCACGAAAAGATATCATTCCGAGGGTCTCACGAGGAAATGTTTCGGTAATTTCTTTTTTCTCGAGATCACCTTGATGAGAATTTTCTAATCTTGATTGTGGAAAACTAGAGGGGGGGGGTTGCATTATTTTTTCAAGATTTTTCTATCTTTTCTTGATTTGTTTAACACTTTTAATTCTTTTTGTGAATTGATCTAGATATTGGTTGTTTTAACAATAAGAAAGTCAGAGATGTAAGAGTAAAGAAAAGATAGAGTATAGAAAGAGATTACCAGGACACAAGTATTTATAGTGGTTCGGCTACAAGGACACCTCATTGCCCACTCCACTCCCCCGATCACCTACTTTGGAGGAGTTTGTAAAACACTAGTCACCGAGCTCCTGTTACTTGGCGGAGAAGCCTTCACAAGATGGTACACTTTCTAGGTTACAAACGATGATCACCCAAATTTCTTCCACACCGAGAATCGTGATAACAAACCTACACTTGATGTCTAACTAACAATACAACATTAATCACAAACACAGATCGATCTTTTTGAAAGAAGTAAGAAGAAGACTCACGATCAAGACACTATTGATGTGTGGCTTGAATATATCGCGTATTTGGCAATCCTTTCTTGAAGTGGAAATTACCGACACAAGAATTAGAAGAAGAGATGCTAGAGAGAGAGAGGACAGTTGATTAGAGAGAAGATTAGATGAGAAAGGTTCGTGTGAAAACATGAGAAATGGTTGGTATTTCTAGCCAAAAAATTTACTGTAGGCCGGTTCTTCCGGTGCTGTTGACAAAGGGCACCGGCTTGCAAACTAAGGCAAGGAAATACAGTAACAAAATTCCGAACTTTTTGATTTACAAACTCTTGAGAAATCTTGTACGTAATCTTATGAGATTTTTCTTGGATTGCTGCATTTGATCTATATACTTAATGAGAAAATAAGTGTAAGATGATTTGTGTAAGTTTGGGTTTAAAAAATTTGTATGCTTTTTCAGTTGCATGTGTTTTTCTACAAAGATGGGAGATGGTCAAAGAAATCATGTTACACAGAAAATTACGTACACGACATCTGAAACTACGCAAAGCTTCCAAATGATCTCATTTCTATTCAATCTCATTTCAACTAGTACCATGATTCATTAATTTTGTACTTCAATCTCATACACATATCTCTCACAAAACACATAAAACACATAAAGAACACACATAAACGCTTCAAATAAATTCTAAACAAACTGACCAACCAGCTCAAACCACGGTTGTCACACATCTTGCTTAGCAAGAAGATACTTGAGATCCGAGTGGTCCGTATACACTATGGTCTTTGATAAGACTATGTAAGGCCGGAATTTCTCGAAAGCATACACCATGGCTAATAATTATTTTTTCGTAGTAGTGTAATGTGCTTGAGCATCCGTCATAGTCTTACTTGCATAGTGTATAGGCTGAAAATGTTTGGTCTTTCGTTGCCCCAAGACTGCACCTACCGCATAATCACTAGCGTCACACATAATTTTAAATGGTAGGTCCCAATCGGGGGCAACTAAAATCGGGGCTTCGGTTAACTTCTTCTTAAGTATATTAAATGCTTAATACTTTCTTTTGAGAAAATAAACGGGGTTTCTTTTTCTAGAAGATGGGTCATCGGCCGGGCGATTTTAGAAAAATCTTAGACAAATCGACGATAGAACCCGGCGTGACCTAAAAAACTTTGAACGCCTTTGACGAAAGTCAGATGAGGGAGTTTAGTTATAATATAAACTTTAGCTCTGTCGACCTTAATCCCGAATTTAGAAATTTTGTAGCCGAGGACAATGCCCTCTTTAACTATGAAATGACACTTCTCCCAATTTAGAACTAAGTTGGTGTCTTTGCACTGTTTTAGCATTTTGTCTAAATGGGAGAGGCAAGATGAGAAAGAATCCCCGAAGACCGAGAAATCGTCCATAAAGACCTCCATTTTTTCCTCGATCATGGCATGGAAAATGGCCATCATGCACCTTTGGAACGTGCCCGGAGCATTACATAAGCCGAAAGGCATGCGTCGGTAGGCAAACGTCCCATAAGTTCAAGTGAAAGTGGTCTTCTCTTGGTCTTGCGGGTCAATAGGAATTTGAAAATATCCGGAAAATCCATCTAAAAAGCAATAGTATTCGTTCCCTGCTAAACCTTCAAGCATTTGGTCCATGAAAGGCAACGGGAAATGATCTTTACGAGTGGCATCATTAAGCTTACGGTAATCAATACAAACGCGCCATCCCGTAACTAACCTAGTAGAAATTAACTCATTATATTCGTTTTCAACTACGGTCATGCCACCCTTTTTAGGCACACAATGAACGGGGCTCACCCACGGACTATCGGAGATAGGGTAAATCAATCCGGCATCAAGGATTTTGATAATTTCATTTTTGATAACCTCATGAATTTTCGGATTCACCCTTCTTTGATGTTGAACCGCCGGTTTGAAGTCATCCTCCATTAAGATCTTGTGATTACAAAAACGGGGGTCTATGCCCTTAATGTCGGAGATTTTCCATGTGATGGCCCGTTTGTGTGACTTTAGAACCTTTAAAAGGGCGACCTTTTCTTCATCTTTTAATTCTTTAGAAATTATGACGGGTAATTTATCGGTTCCTTCTAAAAATGCATATTCTAAATGAGAAGGTAAATCCTTAAGCTCGAGTTCCGATGGTTCTTCGATCGAAGGCTTCGTCATAGTAACATCAACTTGCTTAAGGTCGTCATTTTTCCTCGGAGGGAGATTCATAGAAGGGTCTTCAATCAATAATTTATCAAGGTAAAGAATATCTCCTTCCGTGTCGTAGTAATCATCATCTAAATTAGAAAGCTCGTCCGGGGTACGTAGAAAAGTCTCTATCTCTTCCAAAATGAAATCTCCTCCTTCAAAAGGAGTGAACGAGGGGGAAGAAGAAGCAATGATAGGATCCGAAGGAGTGGGATTGCCACTCGTCGAACTATCTGAAAATCTGAGCACTTCTTGAGCATACTTCTCACAAGCAATGTCTATGACATTGACTTGATGAACTGTTTCATCATTATAATTACAGGAGTATCTCGAAGTGTGCCCGACTTTAAACGTAATGGCCTCATCATTGACTCGAAGAGTTAACTCTTCACCATGTACATCGATTAAAGCTCTAGCCGTCCTCAAGAAAGGTCTCCTGAGGATGAGGGGAACCCGAGGATTGACATCGTAATCATCTACAACAAAGTTGGCCGGAAAATAAAACTTTCCTACTTTCACAAAGACATCTTCAGCAACACCAACCGAAATAGCAACCGATTGGTTTGCAAGTTCGAGTGTCATGCGAGTCGGAGTAAGTTCCGGGAGCGAAAGCTTTTTCCATACGGAAAGAGGCATTAGATTAATGCTAGCGCCAAGATCGGCCAAGGCTAAGCACTCATATAGCTCCGGAAAATCACACGGGATGAGAAATTTGTCTGGGTCTCTAAGTTTTTCGGAAAACTTTTTTAGGAGCACCGCCGAACAATTCTTATTTAATGGAGTACTTGCCAATTCGAATAATTTTTCCTTATTACTTAGAAGACTCTTAAACGTAGAAGCAAACTTTGGCATATGAAGAAGAGCATCCACGAAGCTAATATCGAAGTGTAATCTTTGAAAGATTTGAAGAAACTTCAACATTTGATTATTAGCTTTTTCTCAGAGCTTTTGGTCATTAAGCCTCGAAGGATAAGGTATCAATGGTTTAGGATTAGGCTTCGAAGCAACTTCGGGCTCTGGAATAGGAACTTGGACAACCGAAGGTTGGACGTGTGCGGTACTTTCTGAACTTGTAGTTTGCACCTTGTCCTTTGTTGCCTCGGTTTCACGTTCCACTTCCTTCGGGAGAGGAGAAGGAGTAGGTTGAATCGTAGGTCCATCATAAGCAACACCACTTCGGGTGGTAATAGCTTTCACGTCACCTCTCGGGTTAGATACGGTATTACTAGGAAGTGATCCCGAACCCGAGGGATTTTGCTTTTGCATAGTAAGATTAGTTAACATGTTCATTATTTGATTGTTTTGATTTTCTATCTTATTGGTTCTTGTATCAAGAGAAGATTTGAATTCATTCTGCAATTCCGTCTTCATATTAGTCATTTGAGTTTGCATGGCTCTCAAAGTAGCTTCATTACTTTTCATGTAGTTCGTTAACTCATTCGAAGGTCCAACTTGAGCTTGATAATTGTTGTTTCCTTGATTGAAGTTTTGCCCTCTTCCTTGATTGTTCGGAGCTTGATAATTTCCTTGATTTTGATTGTACCGATTGTAGTTTTGATTGTTTTGCACATTCGGAGGAGGAAAACCGGGTGGTCCCATTTGGTTGCTAGCACGATAATTCGGGTCTCCTTGAGGACGGTATCCGTTACCTCCTTGATTGTAGGTCCCCGTGGCTGCAGAAGCATTAAAAATGTTGCTATCGGTAGCAAGACACTCATAGTATGGATGCGGTCCACCACAAGTCACACAAATCTCTTCTACGGCTTTCACGAAAGCTTGTTGATTAGCCTTGTTCACAAGCACTAATTCCTTAACGATGTCGGTGAGAGCGGTAATATCCGGAGAAGGAGATGAGGAAGAGGTAGTAGTACTCACTTTTGAAACAATCGGTTTGTTTCGTGAAGTACGTACTTTCGACTTATTCTCAATAATCGTCAAAGCATCTCGAGGTGTACGGTTCAAAAGATTACCATCGGCGGCGGCATTTAGAGAATCTTGATCGGATTGTGTCAACGCATTATAAAATGTATCGATTTGGTGTAGTTCCGAAAAACCGTGATGTGGGCATTTACGAAGGAGATCCTTAGTTAAAACAGTCCCATGCCTCACTAAACGTTTCATCAAACTTTTGTTGAAAATTTGTGAGAGATTCGTAGTCTTCGAAGGAGGAAAGAAATAATTCACAAACTTAGAAACGAGATCTTCCCATGTAAGGATAGAACAGGGGGTTCTTTTTTAAGCAAAATCCGGGCGGCCCCCTCAAGCGAAAATGGGAAAAGCATCAACTTGATAGCATCGTGTGAAACATTCTTGTATTTAAGCGTAGAAGTGATCTTGTTAAACCAACGAATATGAGCATGAGGGTCGTCCCTCTCAAAACCATGAAGTTGGCTCAAAGTTACTAATTGAAGTAACCCGACTTTCAACTCAAAATTTTCGGCAAGTATAGCGGGAATAACAATCGCCTCTTCGTAACCCTCGGTGGGTGCTTGGAGTAATTCCGACATAGTACGCGTATCCGCCATAGTAGCAACGGGAGTCTCTACAATAGTACGAAGCTCGGGTTCGACTATTTGCTTGGAACGTCTACGATTACGTCGCTTCAGAATCGTTGAAGATTCAACAATTAAATTCGATGAAGAGGCGGGTGCGCATGCACTAAACAAAATAAGAGAAATAAATTTAAAAGAAAATATTTTTGTAAACCGATAGTCAAAAGTTCACGGTAGCTCAACTCAGAGAAACGCAACAAAAAGCGGCGGAGAGCGGTACGTCGCAAGCGTCATTTACAAAACACCTTCTACTTCTTCGGGTCGAGAACAACGTATCGTAGGATCAACCCTCCTTGTACCTCTCTTATAGTTTGTTAATCTAAAGGTGAGCCGATTAAACAATTGACGACACGATTTCTTTTTTTGGTTTTTTAACTTTTTTGGTACTTTCAATACTTTAGAAAAAGTATTGTTGCTGTTTTAATAATTTCTCAAAAATTAAATCAAGAAAAATAAAATATTTTTGTATTTTTTTTTAAGTTTTATATAAAAGAAAATGAAAAATAATAAAGAAAAATATATATTCATAAAAAACGATAACTTCACGGGGAAGGGTCTTCAAGACACTAATCTTCAAACTTCAACACGATAATCGTTACACACTTCTCCAACAACGGCGTCAAAAACTTAAATATAAATTATGTAATATAAATATTAATTTTAAAACGAAATCACAGTCAAATATAAGATTAGATACTAACACTACTCACATCCTTTAAAATTATTTTATAAGATTAGAAAATATATTTTTAACAAACATTTTCATAAACGTCAAACGCGTGTCCTAATAATATATAGTATTTCCCGTTAGACAAGAAAATTACTTTAGAAAAAGTAATAGTCTATCTTTCGAGTGTCGTATCCACGGCGAGAGATGAATTTAAAATTTACGAAAATGTTCCAAATTAAATGCTCGAATATCTTTAAATTTTTGGCTTTGATTTTAAACTAAATATTAAAAACTACTAAACTAGATTAAACTAATTAACAAGCAACTAAATAAAATAAGAGAACTAAAAAGAAAAATATTTTTTGTAAACCGATAGTCAAAAGTTCACGGTAGCTCTCTAGAAAACGCACAAAGAAGCGGAGGAGCGGGTAAGCGCGAAGCGTTTTAAAAACCTTCTCTTTTCGGGTCGAAAGTTCGTAGGATCAACCCTCCTTGTACCTCTCTTATAGTTTGTTAATCTAAAGGTGAGCCGATTAAACAATTGACGACACGATTTCTTTTTTTGGTTTTTTAATTTTTTTGGTACTTTCAATACTTTAAGAAAAGTATTGTTGGTGTTTTAATAATTTCTCAAAAATTAAATCAAGAAAAATAAAATATTTTTGTATTTTTTTTAAGTTTTATATTAAAGAAAATGAAAAATAATAAAGAAAAATATATATTCATAAAAAACGATAACTTTACGGGGAAGGGTCTTCAAGACACTAATCTTCAAACTTCAACACGATAATCGTTACACACTTCTCTGACAACGGCGCAAAAAATTTAAATATAAATTATGTAATATAAATATTAATTTTAAAACGAAATCACAGTCAAATATAAGATTAGATACTAACACTACTCACATCCTTTAAAATTATTTTATAAGATTAGAAAATATATTTTTAACAAACATTTTCATAATCGTCAAACGCGTGTCGTAATAATATATAGTATTTCCCGTTAGATAAGAAAATTACTTTAGAAAAAGTAATAGTCTATCTTTCAAGTGTCGTATCCACGGCGAGAGATGAATTTGAAATTTACGAAAATGTTCCAAATTAAATGCTCGAATATCTTTAAATTTTTGGCTTTGATTTTAAACTAAATATTAAAAACTACTAAACTAGATTAAACTAATTAACAAGCAAGCTAATAAGAAGAAAGATACATAAAGAAAAAAAAATGCTTGTTAAGTAAAAGTGATTAGATTCTTAAGTGTGAAATTTTCGATCTTAATGAAATCACTAATCACTTATTAAAATTCCACACTTAATTCGCTAAACACCAATTTACTTAACAAGCATAAAATTAAACTACTCGCTACTCATAATAATCAAATAAACAAAGCAAAACATTTTATACTAAGCTACACTAACGAATTAAAAAAGGATAGAAAATGAGACCAAATTGAAAAGCCTCAAATTAACGATAACCACCCGATTTAATAAGCTAAAAAAATAGTCAAATTCTTTCTAGCTTACTAAATCCTTAAGCTTCACGCCTCATGAGTTGACCGGTACCGTTAAACAATAAGCTCACAACTGTTAGCATGATCAATTTATCATAGTGCATAAATTATGTCCTAAATCTCTAAGAATCTAATTGTCTGAATTTTAATCTCAAGAATGGACAAACAATTCACAACTAATTAGAGCTTGAATACTGATTTGGGCCCATTTATTTAACACAACAACTATAACACAAACTTCTCTCAACAATTGATTTCTAAAACAGTTAGACAACCTATATCGCTAATCATTATTTGATACTTAATAAACTAAACCAAAAATTACCTCAAACCACAACTGATAAACTAATCCGAATATAAAATCCAAACGAGCATAATCTAGTACCAAAATGAATGCAAACTTCTTGTCTAAACTATCTACACTATGCTGCGTTTAATGAATACAAAATGAAAATACAAGATAAGCTACTATTATTTTAATCTACTTATGCCTTCCTAATCTACTAATAAAATAACGAAAGTTGCAAATTGAAAATGATAGATAAGATGAATAATCTAAATCCAAATCATTCTATATCTAACGAAACCTGGGAATCTTTCAACAATTCGAATCGAAACAACAAACTGAATCTGGAAATATACTCGCAAATCAAACCCAATCGTTACAAATTAAGCCCCATCAACGACACAAATTCGGAGTGAAACGTACATAAGACGAATTATATAAACTACTTTTACTTCTACTCTAACCTACTCTATTTCTAATCTATAAAAGAAACGAAAAAAGGAAAGACAGAAAACGAAACAAATAAAATTGGAAAGGTAAGATATCTCCTGGGTAGCTCAGACCCAGGGTTCTAAATAGCGGCGCCATAGCGCGCTATAGCGGCGCTATAGCGCGAGACGTGGCCTCCACGTTACGAAACAGGCCAATGCGTCATCTTGAGGCGTGGCGTGCAATAAGGCGCCATATATCGCGCTATAGCGTGAGTTTTTTTGAAGCTTTAAAAAATTTCATGGATTTGAGCTTATTTACAAGTATTTATGCTTTGGGTTGTATGGGATTCGGGCTTAGTAACCCCATTACTCAATTTTAATCCTAGTAGCTAACTAATATTGACCACTCTATAAATATTTTTTTCCGCCTTGAGTCACGCTTTAAAAACGCTATGACGCAACGCCTCACGCTAAAGCTTGAGGCTTGGCTATGCCGCTACGCCACGTTTCACGCTATTTATAACCTTGCTCAGACCCCTCTCTTCTTATAATAACAAGTATAGTTGTCCGCGCGTTGCTGCGGAGCGGTGTTTCTTTTATTATAGATGTGGGTGTTTTTTATTTTTAAAATTTGTATGTTATGCTAATTTTTTAAAGGTTATGTGTTTAAAGGTTGTTTTTTTGGCTATTTGGGTTTATTTTAATATAATTTTATGAGATTGGGTAAATATGTGTTAAGCATGATTGCCCGCGCGTTGATGCGGGGTGTTAAATTTTGTTTTTTTTATATTTTGTGCGGCTTTATTTTTCCGGTGTCATGTTTAATAAAAAAATTTATATGGGCTTATGTGTTGGGCGTCATGTCGTGGGTATTTTTTGATCTGAATAAATCAATACTTTTGTAAAAAAAATTCTTATTTTGTGCCGAGCAAAATTTTTTTTAATTATTTTGTGCAATAGTTTATTTTTTTATATCAGCTTATGTGTTTGGTCTCGTGCCGCGGATATTTTTTGATCTGAATAACTAAGTACTTTTGTAATTTTGTTTCTTATTTTGTGCCGAGCAATTTTTTTTTAAATTTGCCTAGTTAAAGAAAAAGAAAAACAAAAAAAAGTGTCAAATGGGCCGGCCCAAAGTGGGAGCCCAATGGGCCGGTTACTGTAGCTACTGTAGCAAGGCTGCCAAAACGGCAGCGTTTTATTCCATCTATAGTATATGTATGTATATAACAAGCAAAAGAACCCGCGCGTTGCGGCGGGGCTAATTTTTTCCGGAATAATTTTTTTTACGTTTCGGGATTTTTTTTGGGCGATGCGTTATGGCGGGGCTAATTTTTAATATTTTCTTTTTTTGTATGATTCGGGGAAAAAATTTTTGCGTTGGGACGGGCTAATTTTTTCCCGAATATTTTATTTTTTTGGGACGGTTTTGTAAATTTTTTTACGGGAATTTTTGTGTAAGAAAATCGTAAATAGTTAAAAGGTGAGGGTCCGTTTTGTATTTTTTTTACTTTGGGCCAGATTTTAGGCTATTTTTGGGTTTTTTTTTGGCTAATTTTTTCCCGGATATTTCCTTTTTTTGTACGATTCGGGAATTTTTTTTTGCGTTGGGACGGGTTAATTTTTTCCCGAATATTTTCTTTTTTTGGGACGGTTCGATATCTTTGTTTTTGGGCCGATGAATGTAAAAAAGTTGTGAACAATAAAAACTTGACGTGTTTTTTTTGTTAATTTTTTTACGGGATTTTTTGTGTAAGAAAATCGTAAATAGTTAAAAGTTGAGGGACTGTTTTGTATTTTTTTTACTTTGGGCCAGATTTCAGGCTAATTTTGGGCTAGTTTTTTTTTTTACTTTGGGCCAGATTTTGGGTTTTTTTTGCTATATGAGTTTTTTTTTAATATAATGGGTTGTACGTTTGTGACCATATCGATTATTTTAAAGTTATTAGGTATCGAACATGTTTCCGCGAGTATTTTTTTTTATCTGAATAAATCGGAACTTTTGTAATATTTTTTTTCCTCCTATTTTGTGCATACAAATTTTTAAAAAAAAATCAAAAACAAAATAATTAAAAAAAAAACCAAAATCGGGCTGGCCCAAAATGGGAGCCCATTATTGTAGCAATGTGGCCCATTGTCAAAACGACAGTGGGTTTGTCCACAAATGTGTAATACAAGCAAAAGAACCCGCGCGTTGCGGCGGGACTAATTTTTTCCCAAATAAATTTTTTTTACGTTTCGGGGGTTTTTTTTGGGTTATGCGTTATGGCGGGGCTAATATTTAATATTTTCTTTTTTTGTATGATTCGGGGAAAAAAAAATTTCTTGGGACGGGCTAATTTTTTTTTTCCCGAATATTTTCTTTTTTTGGGATGGTTTTGTAAATTTTTTTACGGGAATTTTTGTGTAAGAAAATCGTAAATAGTTAAAAGGTGAGGGTCCGTTTTCTATTTTTTTTTACTTTGGGCCAGATTTTAGGGTTTTTTTTTGGCTAATTTTTTCCCGGATATTTCCTTTTTTTGTATGATTCGGGAAATTTTTTTGCGTTGGGACGGGTTAATTTTTTCCCGAATATTTTCTTTTTTTGGGACGGTTCGATATCTTTTTTTTGGGCCGATGAATGTAAAAAAGTTGTGAACAATAAAAACTTGACGTGTTTTTTTTGTTAAATTTTTTACGGGATTTTTTGTATAAGAAAATCGTAAATAGTTAAAAGTTGAGGGACTGTTTTGTATTTTTTTACTTTGGGCCAGATTTCAGGCTAATTTTGGGCTAGTTTTTTTTTTTACTTTGGGCCACATTTTATGCGAATTTTAGGCTAGTTTGTCGACAAATGTGTATATTAGTAATAATTTTTTTTATATGGCTTATGTGTTGGGCCTCATGTTTAAAGTGTTGTTTTTTTTTGCTATATGGGTTTTTTTTAATATAATGGGTTGTACGTTTGTGACCATATCGATTATTTTAAAGTTATTAGGTATCGAAGATGTTTCCGCGAGTATTTTTTTTTATCTGAATAAATCGGAACTTTTGTAATATTTTTTTCCTCCTATTTTGTGCATACAAAATTTAAAAAAAAAATCAAAAACAAAATAATTAAAAAAAAAAAAACCAAAATCGGGCTGACCCAAAATGGGAGCCCATTACTGTAGCAATGTGGCCCACTGTCAAAACGACAGTGGATTTGTCCACAAATGTGTAATACAAGCAAAAGAACCCGCGCGTTGCGGCGGGGCTAATTTTTTCCCAAATAATTTTTTTTTACGTTTCGGGGTTTTTTTTTGGTGATGCGTTATGGCGGGGCTAATATTTAATATTTTCTTTTTTTGTATGATTCGGGGAAAAAAAAAATTCGTTGGGACGGGCTAATTTTTTCCCGAATATTTTCTTTTTTTGGGATGGTTTTGTAAATTTTTTTACGGGAATTTTTGTGTAAGAAAATCGTAAATAGTTAAAAGGCGAGGGTCCGTTTTGTATTTTTTTTACTTTGGGCCAGATTTTATGTGAATTTTAGGCTAGTTTGTCGACAAATGTGTATATTAGTAATATTTTTTTTATATGGCTTATGTGTTGGGCCTCATGTTTAAAGTGTTTTTTTTAATATAATGGGTTGTACGTTTGTGACCATATCGATTATTTTAAAGTTATTAGGTATCGAAGATGTTTCCGCGGGTATTTTTTTTATCTGAATAAATCGGAACTTTTATAATATTTTTTTCCCTCCTACTTTGTGCATACAAATTAAAAAAAACAAAAACAAAATAATTAAAAAAAAAAAAAAATCGGGCTGACCCAAAATGAGAGCCCATTACTGTAGCAACGTGACCCACTGTCAAAACGACAGTGGATTTGTCACTCATTGTGTATATTTATAATTCTTGCGTTCAGTCTAAGCAAAGTACCTGGGCTTCATTCTTCACATTGTATTGGGCCTGGTCCTATTCTTTTAGTAGTGGGCTTGGACGTGAGTTTCTGGAAAGACAGCACTAGCATGTATAACTTGAATTGGTGGTTTGAAATCATTTTTTCTTAGGCCGAGCTTCTATAGTTAAGCATTGGGCTGGGCTTGTGTAGAGATGTATTAAACTTGAGCCTTTTAATAAGTATAGGTCGGTCCGACCCATATAAATGGTGTCGGGCCGGCCTAATAAGAGGTGAAGGCACCGTTGGAACCGTAATTTCGTGCTCTTTCCAATGACATGCTCGGGAAATATTAACGACTTCGTCTTGATCTCGAAAAACGCGTAAACGTCTTTAAATCTTAACCGAAAGTCTCCGTTTTTTGCTTTATTTTCAATCCCTTGTACCTGCAAGACATAAAAACACCAAACAAACATATTTGCAAGATAATTATCCATATTTTAGTATTTTTAGTCCGATTAATAGTGTTTTACGGGGTACAAAGGATGTGTGTTTTAGCACACATCAAATTCCCCATACTAAGCCATTACTGGTCCCACACGCAATGTTTATAAAACAAGCCTGGAAATAAATAATTTTGTCCCCCTTTAATTTATGACCCCTTACAATCAAACAAGAACAGAAAAGGTCCATTAAAAAGGTTTAAAAATCATTTATTTCGAAAGCGCCCCCGTTTTAACCTCTTATTAAATTAAAGATGAAATTTTTATAAAATTCATTTAAAAGGCTTTAAGAACGGGAGTTCGTCATCCTCGACTTTTCACAATCTCCAAACTAAGCTTAAAACGAAATCACAGTCAAATATAAGATTAGATGCTAACACTACTCATAAATGTTAATTGTGTAAGTATAAACTTAACTTTTCGCTCCTATTATTCCTAAATCATCTAAGTATTTTATTATTATTACAACATTATTATCCCCCGGTCCTTTAAACAACTGCCACATCGGTATGGGAGCCGACCATGGTCCAGGAGTCTTATTTCGACCAGGAGATCCTCGACCTTTTTTAAAACTACCACATCGGTATGCGAGCCGACTATGGTCCAGTAAACTTTTTATCAGTCTCGGATTTATTATTCTTAATATGGGCCTTCTTTTGAAAACTGCCACATTAGTATGCGAGCCGACCATGGTCCAGTAATCTTTTATTAGCCTACAATTCTTATTATTATTATTACCTCCACCCTTTAAACGACTGCCACATCGGTATGCGAGCCGACCATGGTCCAGTGGTCTTATTTCGGCTTTAGTTTATTACATTATTATTATAGCCAAATTTCAAGTCATGTGGTCTTTTAACTACCGACATATCGGGCGTCCTAACCGACAATACCCAGTAGCCTATTTCCCCACAACACTAACAGAACCACGATGCGTACCTTACTTTCACCAGAAGGAATCTCTACGAAGGTATCTAAACTAAGAACCGCAAACACCAAAGTAGCTTTATTTATTTAACAATTATATAACGTTTATTAAGCTGGTGGGAGTAAAAAGCCACAATTAACCTCTATGAGCTCTAAAGAGATCCAACTACTCCACGCTTAGCATCTAACTTATATTTAACTCTATCATTTTTCGTTCTTTGCAAAATTTTAAAGTTTAGCAAACGCTTAGTCTCGAAAGCTAAGGGGAAAGCTAGAGTTTAAAACTCGGTCAAGTCAAAAGCTAGCTAGTTCTACGGGCCTACTTATTCATATATCAAACAATAACTAAGAGGATTTTTATATATATATATATATAAGACAAAATATAGGTCAAAACGGGGTTGTGAGGGACACAGACAGGCAACAGGTGTGATCAATTACGACAGAAATCCTCCCCACACTTAGAATCGAACATTGGCCTTAATGTTCAAAAATGTCTGGTTTTACCCCCATACTTAGGAACGAAAAAGGCAAATGCAAAAAACTCCAAGTGTGAAAGGGGAAACAAATATATATATATATATATATATATATATATATATATATATATATATATATATATATATATATTTATATATATATATATATATTTTATATTATGATCAAGATGAGGATTCTCAGGATATTAATATGAATGATCGACCGGTGACCGAGTGATTGACAGGATTGAAATCATGTCAACGGCAGGTCTTCTACGATCAAAGGAATCTGTAAGCATAAACAATATAACACGGAACACAACAAGGATAGAAGCTACACCCTCACAACTTAGTCATTCTTAGATTAAACTACTACAAAAGAAACCTAATGTAGAAAGCTACTTATTTAATATTAAGGATAACACGGGTTGCCTCCCGAGAAGCGCTTATTTTTGTTCGAGTCTCTAGCTTGACTCTAGTGTTATTTACTTTCACTTTCATGGTCAAATCCATCACCCGTTGTGAGGCGAGGATGGTAATAGCGATACATCACCTCCTTCGGTGAGTATGTAGTAGGACGGGGTAATGACATATGATGAGAACTAAAAGAAGGGGTCTCCATCACCCTCGTCTCTTCACCAGACCGTGTCAGGGAGAAAACGGATCAAATCTTTCCACCTCCCTTAAGCTCAATTGCTTAGAAGCGGGAGGTGGTGTGACTAGCAAGGAAGACTTATCAATAACTAGAGTCGACTCAGGGGAGTCCAGACTACTAATGTCCTCAAGCTCCTCATCAAAAGCGGATTATCAAAACATAAGGTATAATCATCATTAAAGTTGAAGAGAGGGTTTGAGAAAGTCACATCATAAGATCTAGGCACCGAATCAGAATTACCTAAAGGTTCATCAAACACCCTTGGGACTGGGACTGGGTCATCGGTTAGTAACTATTCTAGTTCTTCTATATCCCTAATAGGATTGAAGTCAATTTCCCTATCCTCCGTTAAGAGGGTATCTAAATCATCTCTCAAGAGTAAGTCGATCTTTTCATCTCCCAAATAAACTAGGTAGGGCGAGGGCGGAGTATCAATAGGCACACTACACTATAAATCATCACTAAAAGAAGACATGGTGAAGAATTAAATAATATAAGAGGATGAGAGAAAAAGAATTAAACGTTTCTAGAAGATAAAGAATAATTTTTTAGATTTTTTATATGTATATATAATAAAGATAAAAAGAAAAATAAAGTAGAAGTGTAAAATATTTTTTTGGATTTTTATATTTTTAATAAGTATAAAAATAAATTTTACGAAGAAATGATCTTCAAGGCACTAACTCGAAACACAACGTAAAAATCGTACAACTCTCCCCAGCAACGACGCCAAAAACTTGATTTGAATATTATAGTCTATATATAATATATATATCCTAAAATGCCAAATAAGTAATAGTATAGAGAGTATCCCGTTTGATATAAAAATTGCTTGAGGACAAACAATATTTTATCTCCCTGATGTCGTATCCCGACGAAGTGTGAATTGAAAACCTTGTTTCGGTTCGTGATCGCGTTCTTGAATATTCAATATTTTGGATTTTGGGTTAAACGCAAAGGAAAAGCACATAAAAGGCACGCTAAACTAGAATTAAAGGCACAATAAATTCTAATTAAACACTTAACGATTAATTACAGACTAACGGACTAAAAATTATCAAAATAAACTCTAAAAACTTAAAATGCAATTTTTTTAAACTAAAACGACTTAAAATAATTTTTAAAAGACAGAAAATATTTTTTGGACTTTTTAATCTAATTAAAACTATTTTTAAAACTAAATAATACTACAAATTGAATTAAAAGTACTAAACTTAATCCTAAAATTTTAAGAAAATTACAAAAAATACTTTAATCTAAAAAGAAGGTTTACAAATGAAAAAGTTCAAATAAGCAGAAACCATTAAATTGTGAAAAATCAAATAAGCTAAAACTAAAAGTGTTAATAAAAGAAACCAAACCCACCCTTATGACAGAAAAGTCCCAAGGGCGTGATGGTTGAGGTGTTGATGTGTTAAGGGGGAGGTCACATGTTCGAACCCTATGACTTCCTTTTTGGTAAAACATTATTATTTTTATTTTCTTTTTGAAAAAGCTAAAGAACAAGTAAAAGTAAGGAACTTTAATAAAGAGACTTAAGCCAGAACTTATTTATAAGTTAGGAAAAAGCTAATCAATATGACAGTAGGGATTAAGACTAAATGACATTAAGCTAAAATTTGTATGGACTTCTAGGACTCAATAAGCAATTAAAATACTTAAAAAAAACCGAAAACAGATCCTAATCTAAACCTAATAAGCTCTACTAGGAGGAAATAAGCAAATTTAATAAGCTGAAAAGGAACCAAAAGACTTTAAAACAACAGACTCTAAGGACTCTTTAAATGACATTAACCACTATTTTAAGCTAGGCTTTAGGACAAATAAGCAAATAGAATAAGCTGCAATATGAAAACAGATTAAGACTAGGACCTAATAAGCACTAATGACCAGATTTAAGCAAACCAAATAAGCTGATAAGCATCTAAAAACACTAAGACAGTTGGCATAAAAACAAGACTTAAAGGACATTTTTCTACTTTTTAAGCTAGATTTTAGGACAATTAAGCACTAAGAATAAGCTACAAACGAAAAACAGATTAAGCACTAAACTCAATAAACTCAAATAAGCTAAATTCAAACAAAAAATTTAAGGAAATACGCTAGAAAAGGGTAGATGACAGTGACAAACTATACTAGTTTCTTTTTAGCTTTTTGAAATGAAATGACACTTTTGAGCTTAAAACTAAGACTTAAAAACTTCTAATGACCTCTTAAAACTTAAAACAGATTGAGCTATTACTACAATAAGCTAAGTTTAATAAAAATTAATCAAAAATAAGCTAAAATAAGGCCTTATTTGATCTGCATATTTGGCTATTTTGCTTAAACCAATTACCATCCTTCTTAACTGTTTTTTGATCCAAAACAACAAATGACTCAAAACAAGTTTGCATTGATGCAATGAACCCATTTTTATCACCTAAAACATACCTCAAACAAATTTTCAAACTATTAAACTAAGAAGAATTTAAGATACCTAAAAAACTAGCAGACTTGAAGTATTGGATAAAAAAACTAGAAAACTATCATATCCTATTGTGAGCTTAGGAAATACTACTAATTAGGACTAAATTTGAGTTATGCAAAATAGTTTTGAACCTTTAGCAACAAACTGAAAACAGATTTTGCTATCTTAATCTGACTTGTTCAAATACCCTTAAATTCATGAAACTAACTTTAAAAAAGCTAAAATGGATCTTTTATGCCTTGAATTGCCAAAATAGATGAGGAAACTATGAAAATAAAGGACAAATAAGAATTAACTTTCAGAAATAAGTATAGTTAATAAGCTAAACTGAAAAGCTATTTTACCTAATAACTGGACAGTTTCTATTAAAACTTAAACTAAATATTTTAAACTAAACATGAATATTAGACTTTAGACAGATTAAGCATATTTCAGCATTAATAAGCACAGATTAAGCAATAATAGCAGATTGATAAGCTAAATAGTACTTAAGCTAAAGAGAGAGTAAAAGAAAATGTGTACCTTGATCCCAGCTTAACTGGGATTAATTTGCTCAAAGGAGGCTTATTATACAAGCTCCAGCTTGTTGAAAAAAGTGGTAATGTCTTAATCCCACCCCATTTATGGCTTGTCATCCAAAAGCTAATTGTGACTTTTTTGAGTGGATTTAAGGTGAACAGCCTTATTCAGTTTGGCTTTTAGAAAGCATAACGGAATGTGAATCTTGCTTTAAAGAGTCAATGTATCCTAGATTACACCCAAATTAACAAGACATATGGGGTGTGTGCGGGAGGGGGAGGGGGAAGGCTAGTGTGAGGGTATTAGATGGGTTTTGTTGTGGTGATGAGGGGTATTTGTCCCTTTGCTTTCTCCTCACCTTTTTACTCTATTCTTTTCTTATTTTCTTTTTTTAAGAGAGTTATGAATTATTAGCTTATATCTAAACAAATTTAAACCATGATTGCTTAAGATTAAAACAGAATTGTTAAAGAACATTTAAATGGAAACTTGGAATTTTATTAATATCAAAAGAGATTACAAGCTGTTTAAAATAAGATTACAATAAGAAAAATGCAATAAGCTAAAAATTACACTAATAAGCTATTAAAAAGCTACACTAAGCTAGATATCTCTACTATGTGAGTGACAACTCTATTTATAGCCATAAGAGGAAGGATCCAGAAGGGGAGGAGCGTCCTTGAGCTTTATTTATAACCCTTGATCACTAACAACCCTTCAATCCACCGTTAGATCACTTCCACGCCTCTTTATCCAATGATATTGCTTAGGATCGCCAACCTGGCAAGGTAGTGTCAGACGTGTCAGCTTAAACCTTCTAGAAATACTTCTAGAAATACTTGAGGGGCTTGCATGTGGTTGGATTGATTTACCCTGTGTGTTAATACGTTTATGTGAAAATTAGGAGGGAGGGAAGAAGCATAATAAGTTTGACCCTGTGTTGTTATATCACATTGACTTCGACCAGGGATGGGTTTGGACTTGGGATTTTTCTAACTTTTCTTGGGCCTGGATGGACTTGTATATTAGATTGGATTAGGATTTGGTATTATTTATAAGGCTTAGGGATTTATATAGTATAAATCTTAATGGGCTGACCCGGCCCATTAAATGGGTACGGGTTGGTCCATTTAAAGATGTACACGTCTTCGGCTTCGATTTCTTGCACTCTTCCAATCTCGTGCTCGGTTTTGTCCTTTTTGCTTTGTTTTTGTCCATTTTAGATATATCCGTTACCTGCACAATACAAATCATAAAACACACATATACAATGCATTTTTAATGTATTTTTGGTCTTTTAAGCTCATTTTAATACAAAAAAATGATATGTGATTAAACACATATCATTGGCCTAGAAATATGCCACGTGAAAACTAAAAGTGACAAGAAATCTATGAACACGTGCATGTTTTTTCCGTATTAGTCAACTGCGTGGTGTTGTTTTGGTAAAATCACAACCGATTTTTTCTAGGTGTGGTGGTGAGTGATGTAAACTTTTTTTTGTTTTGGTTGTTGTATGTCTTTAAAAATGGTATGCACGATAGGTGTTTTTTATACGAATGATGGCCCTACGACTTTGTTTTTTTTAAAACCACATCCATTTTCATGTTGGTGTGAACATGAGTGTCGTAAGGTATATGTCAGTTGGCTGCTGCATTTATTTTAGATTTAGATTCATGTCCTATGTATAGTCTGTGGTCTATGTCTCTTTAAGGAATTTGTAGATTTGTGCCTGTATTTTTTTTGTACGAATATCCGCACTATGGAGTAGTTTTTTTTTGCACTACAATTGTTTTTGTGTGGCCATGATTATGGGTGTTATAACCTATGTTTTATCTGGTATTATATGTCATTTAAATTTTTGTGCTTGATTTTTGTATAGTTTGTATATATGCTATCAAAGAAATATAACTTTGCTGAGGTTGGCGTGAGGAGGATGGAAGAAATCGATATATTGGTTATTCCTGTGAGATCAAGTTGCATTGAAGCTAAAGGTTAGTGCTTTTTTGTCATTTTTAAAAAATATATCATGGTCAGGTTTATATATACGTATAGAACAATCTTCTATGGTTGAATAATAAGTGGTTATAAATGCTTTGTAGCGTCCTTTAAATTCTGATATATTATTATAAGAACTGTAAAACCAGTTTTTTACTTGGCTGACGATGTTTGAAGTTTTTCTTTACATTATCTTTTAAAGCAAAGTGACAAGGAGTTTGTGGATACGTGTTTGTGTTTGTTGGTCGTGTCCCATCGTTTTGGTAAAACCGTGCCCTTTTTTCCCGGATACGATCATGAGTGCTATAGGCTATTTTTTGTTTGCCTGTTTGAAAAATGAAAGTATATTTACTAGTGTTTCCGTTTTGAGAATATGTTCGGTTTGGAATGTTGTTAGGCTCTGATAATGTGTACTAGGTTTAAACTACTATGTGAAAAGTATATTTCTTTCTTTTATTAGTAATTTGATCAATTTAAAAAAAATGCTTAGATATTATAGCATCTCAGTAGTTATTTTTGTATTAACGTGACAACTGAAAAGTTTGGGTCTATATTTATTTATTAACTTGAACGTTGTGAAATCCTATAATGACTTCATAGATCGTTATTAGGACTCATCTAAGGTATGATAACAATGATTGTAACACGCAGCGGAATATAAAGAACACAATCATGTTACAATAAGGTTTTCTTTATTAAACATTCAATAAAGGAACTAACTACTAACTCCTACTACATCCACTACAGACAACCTTTCTATTTGTTTAGACTCTCATAGGAGAGACTATCATATCAATCGATTCCAATACTAGAAGACGCCTCCCCTCATTTATATACTAGAGGGGTTAGTTTACAAATGACAAGATAAGACAAAATAAAATTAGAAAACTATAAATCAGCATTAAATACTATTTGACTAATCTTCAATCAACATTAATGTTGATCTTTATCTTTAGCTGAGGCATTTAAACCACTGATTCACTACTCTTCAATCAGCATTAATGTTGATCTTTATCTTTTAGCTGAGCATTAAACACTGTTTGACTAATCTTCAATCAGCATTAATGTTATTCCAACTTTGTCTTGTAGGTCCTCCACCTTTAATATGTTTTGTCATAATCAACTCAAAGTATAATTCCCAACAATCTTCCCCTAGTTGATAATGACAAAACCAATAAGCACAAGCTTCCCCTGAAGCTAATGTAATGAAAACTTCCCTTAACCATGCACCCTCCCCTTTTTGTCAAATCATATAAGGAGTGCATGTAAAGGTATATATATGAACAAGTTTAAAAAGGAGTTTAATAATTTGAGCATTTATTAAACTCTGTACCATATCACACCTTTAGGCTTTTAACCTTTTTTGTTTCAACGGGTATTCACACCATGATTAACAAAGTCTTAAGGATAGGATATGTCTCATCCTTATGTTCTAAAAAGAAAACCCAACAAAACCTGCTATAGTCATCAGTGAACACAAGGCAGTAATATTTGTGGTCAATGCTTCTAATTGATGTAGGACCAAAGAGGTCCATATGAAGTAATTGCAAAGGTTTAGAAATGGAGCTCACAGCAGTAATGACCTTATAAGAGGCTTTGTGTTGCTTGCCTTTACAACATGAACACAGGTAATGGTCTTCTTGAAAGTTTAGGGGTAGTCCCACTAAACTAAGTTACCCTTTACCAACCTGTTCATGTTTTTATAGTTCACATGACCCATCCTCCTATGCCATTGCACAGATTCATCTCATAGCCTCCTAAACCATCTTGAGCCACCAGTGCCTGTGATGAAGATTCATTAGTTGGTGCATTGCTCCTGCCATTGTCACCATAAGATCTTCTTCCTTGACTCCTTCCAGATCTACATTCTCTAGCAAAATGCCCTTTTCTGTGACAGTTGTAGCACTCAATCTTTGACTTGTCAAGAGAAACATGTCATTTTTCTTTGAAGTCCATATTCCTTCCTGTCCTTTGAATGAACTTCTTTACTCTGACAGTCAACATAGCCACCTGCCATCGAAGATCCAGTTCCTCCAAGTCATCTCCATCCATCTGCTAAAAATCCTCATTCTCAAGTTGAGGACTGGTTGTTGGTTGTGCAAGGAAGGAGTAAGCTATATCATGAGCACATGGAGTAGATGGAACTTGATTAATTCCACCAGCAGTACTAACCCTAAAATCTCCACTCGCTGTACTAACTTCATTAGTATTGCCAGTATTTTCAGAGGAGAGAAAAGCCAAATTCTGAGAAGCAGAGTTGGAACCTGAAGACCTTTTCAATTCATCTTCATACACTCTAAGATTGTTGTAAAGGTCATCAATATCAATCTCATCAATGTCTGGCTTATTTCTCATGATGAGGGCAATCTGATTCCATGAAGAAGGAAGACTTCTAAGGAACTTCTGGTTAATGTCTTCCTTTGAAATTGGAGCACCATGAACCTCTAATTCACTTATTAGTTTCTGGAATCTATCATAAGCTTTGTCCATGCTTTCATTTGATGCAGTAGAAAAATTTTCAAATTGATGTTTTAGAACATTTTTCTGCATTTTCTTAGATTATATATTACCACCAAATCTCGATTTGATTGCCTCCCAGAGTGATTTAGCATCAACAACATTGTGAAACCTGAGGAGGTATTCATCAAGTATTGCTAAAAGCAAGATGCTTTTAACTCTTTCATGATTCCTTCTTGCAGCCAGTTGTTTGGCAGTCTTAGGAGCAGGAGGAGCAGAAGTTTCTCAAGTTGTTGGTGCAGGATCTTCTTTTAAATCTCCATTGACAATAACATCCCATAGATTATGGTATATATGACAGATATATTGGCGCATTCTCATGCTCCATATATCGTACTCTCCTTTCCTGATGATAGGGATATTCACTGCAGTGATTGTGGGTAGAGTAATATCTTGTTCTGCCATCTTACAGTTGAGTTCTTCTTAATTAGAGTTTCCACACAAGCTCTGATACTACTTGTTGGATCGATTTACTAAATAGATCTAAACCTTCAGCTTGCATAGGAGTTTGCTCCTTTAGATAATTTCTAAAGCAACAAAATGAACACTGAGTAGAACACTATTAATTATACGGAATCTAATCATAGATGTCTAAAAAACAATATTGAATATCACAAAAGAACTATTATATTAAACCTGAAAATCTGCCTAGGTTACAGATTACAAGCTATGATTTCTATTCGATCTCTATGATCTGTGTAGAACTATATCTACTAACTATGCATAGGGTTCCTTTTATAGACTAAGGAAACCCTAATGGGCTTTACAAAACGCGTATAAAGATAATGCATATCCTTTCCTAAGATCTTTCATACTATCAGCTTTGGCAAACCTATTGAAAAGAGGTCTACCTTCCACTTCTTCAGAGTTAGTGGTAAATACACTAAATGCAGAGTCATCCCATCCTAACTCATTTTCCCTTATATAGTTATTAAATCCCAAACCCACTTTTGTTCTAACAGACATGGAACTATCAATTAATCTGAACAAGTTTTTGGAAGAGGTTCTCCACTTTTCAATTTGTACTAAGTGATTATCAAGTTTTGTCTGTAATTCTTTCTTAGCAGTCTCAGCAATAGCATTTATTCTTTCAGAATGTTTTAGCAGATTAGTTGTATTTTCTAGTTCAATAGACAACACCCTAATCTTGTCTTCAAGTGTCAACTGATTTTTCTGAAGAACTCTCTTTTGTTTTTCCAAAGTTTTAAGTGAGTTCTTATAAGCTTGAACTTGTATAAAATATTCACTATTTTGTTCATTAAGTTCATTATGCTGCTTTTGAAGTTCATTATACTTATTGTCACAACCAAAAGGGCAGTTATGTACCTCAGAAGTGACACCCATGAGAGCAAATTCTCCAGCATCACCTGCAGTACTGGCTTCCTTTGTATCAGCTCCAGTGATCAAGTTGTATATCTTGGCAGCACCTTCTTCAATTGCATCCTCAGTATCACAACCAGCAATCATACCAAACTCTTTAGGAGCAATAACTCCATCACTCTGACCATCATGCTCTGTCCAATCAACCAATGTATCAACAGTGATCAAGGCTTTGGAATCTTCTTCCTTCTTTCCAATCTCCTGAATCTTGAATGAGGAATATCTCTGCTTGTCATTTCCTCCCTTTGCCCTGCATTCTCTGGCAAAGTGACCTCTTTGAAGACACTTGTAACATCTGACCTTCTTCTTGTTGAACCTAGCAGATTCCTTCTTATCAAAATCAATCTTCCTTCCAGCTTTCTGCTCAAACTTGTGTACTCTAACAGAAAGCATAGCCATTTGCCATTTCAAGTCCATCTCCTCCAGATCCATTTTTTCTATCTGTTCAAAATCTTCATAAGCCAGTTGTTGTTCTGGCTCAGTATCAGCAACAAAAGATTGAAGAACATCTTCAATTACATTACCAGATCTGTGAGACCCAGTCTTTGAGTTTGATGGAGCATTGTAGTTAGATGAAGAATAGTTTGGACTATCTGCATATGACATCTTTTTGCTAGCACTGGTGGTACTAACAAATGCAGAATGGCTTGGACCTGCAGATTGGCTTGAGGAAAAAGTAGAGTATCCTTTGATATCTACCTCAAGAGTCTTTAACTTATAGTACAAATCATCAAAAGAAAGAAGTTCAAGTCCACCTTTGGTTTTCAAGGTTAAAGCTACCTGAGACCATGATGAAGGCAAAGTTCTTAGAAACTTGAGATTAATATCGTCATCCTCTGGCTTTGCCTTGAGTTGGTTAAGCTGACTTAGAATCTTCTGCATCCTGTCATACCCTTTATGCAATCCCTCTGCTTCACTAATTCTAAACTCTGAAAATTCTTGCTTCAGCATAGACTTTCTCATCTTCTTGGATTTGGCATTTCCACCAAACCTAGCTTTGACTGCATTCCATATATCCCTTGCATCATCCATATAATGGAAATCAGCCACATGATCATCAGGAATAGACTGAAGCAAGGTAGTTCTTGCCTTTGATTCCCTCTGAACAGCAATGTGTTCATCTGCAGTCGTTGGGGGAAGAATAATGACCCTTCCATCACGATCTCTTCCAGTCCTTTTCAAGCTGTTGCCATTTTGAATCACCTTCCAGATATTCATATCATTGTTTGTGATCCAGTATTCCATCTTCATAGCCCAGACCTCATACTCATCCTTCTTCAAATAAGGAAACTTTGCATTGTTGTTTGAGACAGTGGTAATGATTTGAGGTTGAATGTTTTGTTGTTGTTGAGGAATGGTGGCTTCACTATGAACACTAGCATCATCGCTATCATTGTCAGATCCTGCCATTTTAAAGGAGTAGAGAGGTGTATGGTTGTGAGGTCTATAAGGATCTTAGATCTAGGAATATTCTTCTTATGAGAGACTCTCAACAAGCTCTGATACCACTTGTTGGATCCCACTTTAGATAGATCTTTACTGCCTGTTAAGGATGGTGATTAACCTATGTAATCACAAGCTAATCACAAGAGAGAATCTTGCTTAAGAAAAATAATGTCTGTGCGGAATATAGACACAACTAATAAGAAGAACAAAACTAATAAAACTAAAATATCCTTCTATGGATTTCTATTAATTAGCAAGGAGAAATGTGTTTTTCTGGATCTATGCATTTCCCTAAGCCGTAGGTTCTCTTTATAGTGGACAAACCCTAATCAGCATTTACTAAAAACGCGTGAGATTGATATGCATGAATATCTTCCTTATTTAGCTCATGCATATCCTCATCTCTAACTAACTAAAATCTTATCCTGGAATAACTATTTGACTCTACCAGGACTAAGTATTTTACCGGTAGGAACTAAATTTAGCCTACTAGGACTAACTATGATAATAACCTTACCAGCAGGAACTACATACTTGCCAGTAGGAACTACTAATCTACCAGTAGGAACTACATACCTACTAGTATAAACTAAGTATTACAAATATTCCTAACAAACGTTTCATTTCAAACAAGCCAATTTTTGACTTTACGTATAACCGGTTAAGTTATCCCGCGTACAACGAAAAACAACTTTGAACGTATCCTAACTCTAGACTAAGTTAGTCTACATGTGTTTAGTTCATTATCATCCTCATAGCATATTTTAGAAGTCATATGCATATAATTTTACAAATTCTACGTAAATCATTCATGTTTTGCATTATATGTGCATGCATGTACTACATACCCAATACCCTCACCACCTTTGTAATAATATATCTTCTAGAATTTATACACTTAAGATTTCATATCCCCCCTCCACAAGCCCCCATGGCGGCCCTTGTATTAGTATATACCAACAGTTCCTTTGCAACTTGTAAACACAACATTTCCCTTATCATGTATGACCTTAAAGGCTAGTAAGCATGCAAGCAAATCTCTTGTCCTCTTCCCCTTTCACATGACTCCATAATGAATCACATGCCACCATTTCTTTTCTTGGCATGACAAGCTTTTGTGATGCTTAAAATACCATTGGACCTTTCCTTGCAATTTCACTATATAAGAAGACACTTTGTTAAGCAAATACACACACATTCAAATACATTTATCCCGTCCCCTCTCCATATTTTCGGCCAAAAACACACAAGGAGAAAGGATTTCAAGTATTTGGTTTAAATTATTTTCATGAAGATTAAGGGTTTACATAAAAATTAGGGTTTATACTTGATAAATTAGAGTTTTTCAGTCACTGTGGGTAGTTTGTGCACTCCATACTCATCCAATTTTCACCATTCATTGTAAGCATTCAAATTACATGTTTTTCATTCATTTTATAAATTCCATAATGTTTATATATCACCTATATATGCTTGTGTATAATTTTTTTATAAACTTGTTTTACAAAAAGCTAAAACTCTACAGTTTTCCAGGTCACCGTGTGTGCTTGTGTTAGCAATCCTAGAGTAATTTTTTTGGAAAATTTCCCTTTATTTCCTTTTAATATAATGTGTTAACTAATTTTCTGGAGGTGACCATAAGGATTGGGGTTCGTTTGCATTTTGAATGATTTTTGCAAGATTAGTGGTATAGTTTAGAGTCTGAAACTTTGGTCGTGCTTTTGAGCACCTTAAGAGTAGTTTGGGCAGTTGAGCATTTTGAACTTTTTGTAGATAATACTTAGACTTAAACTCAGCAAGTTGAATCAACTCTTTAGGTTAACTATTAAAGGAGTTATGGTCAAAACAAATTGGCAAAACTTTCTGTCCCAAAAGTAGCTTGACATCCGTGTCTTGTAAGGCACATTTGGAACCTTTAAATTTTGATTCATTTTGTAAGGCTTTCATTTTTTGAAAGACAACTCAAAAAACTTCAACCTAGGCTTTTGAAATGATTTATTTCGGTAGAAAATGAGTGACTTACGGCCCCGTGAAGTTTAGAAAACACCTTATTTCAGCAAGTATTTTGGGATACTTTCTACTATTAAAACACTTGTAAACTTGTTTTTAAAGCACATTTGGAACTTGAAAAACCTTAGACACAAGTATATAAGGGTGATAAAAGTTTATAAAAATCATATGCATGTAAATCACTTCATATTGTAAACCTAAAGCGCCTTATTATTAAATTAGGTCGCGGTTAGGACTTGTTCTATCTTCGAACTTGTGTATATTTCATTATTTCTCGATTGTACTACTTTGATAAGGTGAGTTTCATAGCCCTACTTTTACTTTTTTTGAACTACAACTTTACTTGCTTTGAAATACTTGAGGTGAGAATACATTGCTCGTTTTTACTTATGGACACAAGTATTTTAAACTTTTACTGATTGCCTAAGTACTCATTATCCCACACTAGCCCCACCAATATCATGAACTGTTAATTACTTTGTGTAAGCACAAATGCTGTGAATAGATCTATTTGGGATTGAACTCCCTGCCTGAGTATTGGTAGCTCTCACTAGACAACTGTACTGGTCTATACGGACGCATTTCATTTGAGGAACTTTGGGTGTTCTTGGGATAGACACCTATAGGGGCAACAACATGTAAACACGTAAACTTAAGACTTAGGTGTCATGAGCTTAATGCAATAGTAATACTTTTCAAGTGACATTGTATTTGTTATAATGGTCACATATACTTAGAAACCTTGTGGTCCACACTGATATTTTAATTAAACCTATGAACTCACCAACTTTATGTTGACATTTTAGCATGTATTTATCAGGTTCTTAATTACTTGCATGGTTAGCACTTGGAGCATCCTACTGAGTCTTTTTCTGTCTCATCATCATCATGAAGATTTTAAGTATTACTTTAACGTTCGATGTGAACTTAAAACTTATTTTGTTTGTATTGTGTACTACTAAAAGTTGTCTTTGATAAACTTCATTTATCGAACGTTAATTTTCTAAACGACTCATGTAGAGGTCGTTCTTTATGACTTGTGTCTTTGTACTATATGAAGTCACGCCCCGATTACCTTTCCGCTGCAATATTTTTAAGGGTGTGACGTATTCGTATCAGAGCTCTGGTTATAGAGAACTAGGTTACATTATTAGGCCTAGACTATAACTGTTGCGTCATAAACATTCTGTTGCATTATAAACATTCCGCATGCATAATCACTAAACACTTTCGCTTGCTTTGCATAATATTCTTTTATATGATACTAAAACGTGTCACAGTATTACACTAGTTATCCTACTATCCGACTCCTAGTTTGAACACCCGTCCTACAATTTTGAAAACACCTACTTTTGGAACACGAATAATTAACTTCTCATTCTCTTTACTTTTTGTGATTTAGAAGAAACATGCTCCCTTATTTTAACGGTTTCTAAATCAACACTAATTTTTTTCCAAGACATTGTAAGTGATACAATGGTCTCTAAAACTTTTTCAAACCATTGTGAGTGATACAATGGTCTCTAAAACTTTTTCAAGACATTGTGAGTGATACAAATGGTCTTTAAAAACTTTTCATGACCTTACATAATACCGTTATAGAAAATATTGAAACTCGTCATAGTCTGTCAATCTCAAATGATGGGAACAACTTCTAAAAGCACCAAACTTATCACTAGTATAACTAAGCCGAATATAGGATCATTAGACCTATGTTTAGCCTAGCCTGATCACCTATGTTCAACTTAGGAAAGATTTATCTTATATTGGGGGTCGTTATATTTAAATCGATTTTATACGTAAACTGTCAAAAAGCAAACACTTTGTGTTAGTATTCACAACCCTTTTTTTATTGTTTTACTCGTTTTTGGGGTGGGAAGCATGAAATTATCCTATGAACTATTTGGCACGGTTTTATGAACTGATTGTTGTTTGATACTCAAATACTATTTCGAGTACTTACCCACACCCATTCTCAAACAACGCATCCATTCTCAAACAACGCATCATCGAATGACACAAACTAAATTTCGGGACGAAATTTTCTAAACAAGGGGAGACTGTGACAACTAGAATTTTTGGTGTTATATTTATTTATAATCTTGAACGTTTCATTTCAAACAAGCCAATTTTTGACTTTACGTAAAACTGGTTAGTTATCCCGCGTACAACGAAAACAACTTTGAACATATCCCGACTCTAAAAAAACTTAGTCTACATATATTTAGTGCATTATCATTCTCATGAGCATATTTTACAAGTCATATGCATATGATTTTACAAATTCTGCGTAAATCATTCAAGTTTTACATTATATTACATACATGCATGCACTACATACCCAATACCTTTACTACCTTTGTAATAATATATCTTCTAGAATTTATACACTCAAAATTTCATATCTCCCACCTCCATAAGCCCCCATGGCCGGATCTTATATTAGTATATACCAACATTTCCTTTGCAACTTATGAACACAGCATTTCCCTTATCATGTATAACCTAAAAGGTGAGTAAGCATGTAAGCAAATCTCTTGTCCTCTTCCCCTTTCACATGGATCCATAATGCATCACATGCCACCATTTCATTTCTTGGCATGACAAGCTTTTGTGATGCTTAAAACACCATTTGACATTTCCTTGGAATTTCACTATATAAGAAGATACTTTGCTAGGCAAATACACACACATTCAAATACTCAATTTCTCCCGTCCCTCTCCATTTTTGGGCAAAAAGCACACAAGCAGAAAGGATTTCAAGTATTTGGTTTAAATTTTTTGCAAGAATATTAAGGGTTTGCATAAAAATTATGGTTTATACTTGATAAATTAGAGTTTTTTCATGACTTTGGGTAGTTTGTGCACTCCATACTCATCCAATCTTCACCATTCATTGTAAACATTCAAAACACATGTTTTTCATTCATTTTATATGTTCTGTGATGTTTATATATCACCTATATATGCTTGTGTATAAGAAAATTGTTTATAAACTTGTTTTACAAAACCCTAAAATTGTGCAGTTTTCAGGTCAATTTGTGTGCCCGTGTTAGCAAACCTAGAGTAATATTTTGGCAAATTTATCTGTATTTCATTTTAATATAGTGTGTTAACTAAGTTTCTGGATGTTACCATAAAGATTGGGGTTCGTTTGTATTTTTGAATAATTTTTACAAGATTAGTGGTACAGTTTTGAGTTCAAAATTTTTTCGTGTTTTTGAGCACTTTAAGCGTAGTTTGGGTAGCTGAGGCTTTTATACCTTTTGTAGATAAGACTTAAACATTAAACTCAGCAAGTTGAATCAACTCTTGAGGTTAAATATTGAAGGAGTTATGGTCAAAACAAAACTGGCAAAACATTTTGTCCCAAAAACAACTTGACATCCGTGTCTTGTAAGACATATTTGCAACCTTTAAACTTTGATTTATTTCGTAAGGCTTACATTTTTGGAAATACAACTCAAAAACCTTCAACCTAGGCTTTTGAAACGACTTATTTCAGTAGAAAATGAGTGAATTATAGTCCCGTGAAGTCGAGAAAACACCTTTTTTCCGCAACTATTTTGGGATACTTTCTACTATTGAAAACACTTGTAAACTTTTTTTAAAGCATATTTGGAACTTGAAAAACCTTAAACACAAGTATATAAGGGTGATAAAAATTTATATTAATATGCATATAAATCACTTCATATAGTAAACCTAAAGCGCCTTATTATTAAATTAGGTCGTGGTTAGGACTTGTGCTATCTCTGAACTTGTGTATATTTCCCGATTGTACTACTTTGATAAGGTGAGTTTCATAGCCCCACTTTTATTTGTTTTGAACTAAAAATTTACTTATTTTTGAAATACTTGTGGTGAGAATATATTGCTCGTTTTTAATTATGGACACAAGTATTTTAAACTTTTATCGATTGCCTAAGTACTTGTTATCCCAGACTGGCCCCACCACTATTATGAATCATTAATTACTTTGTGTAAACGCGAATGCTGTGGATAGATCTATTTGGGATTGAACTCCCCATCTGAGTGTTGGTAGATCTTACTAGACAACTGTATTGGTCTATACAGACGCATTTCATTTGAGGAACTTTGGGTGTTCTTGGGATAGTCACCTACAAGGGCAACAACATGTAAACATGGTATGTGCTTAATTACACATACCTAGTACCTATAAAAACGAGCCTAAAATGACCAAAATATATCAAAAATGCATTGTATTTGTGTGTTTTGTGATTTATGGTTGTGCAGGTAACGGATATTCACTAAAGGACAAAAACGAAGCCAAAACCGACAAAACCGAGCACGGGATTGGAAAGAGCGTAAAAAGTCAAAGTCAAAGTCAACAAGTCAAAGACGAAGCCGAAACCAAAGAAATCTTATCAGGCCAACCCGTACCCAAGATAATGTGCCTAGTCATCCCAATAAGTTTTTTTTATATGATAAAAATCCCAAACCTTTTTTTTATACTACTTGGCCCAAAACCAAACAAAGCCCAATTCCACTTAACAGCCCAACCATATGGCTGTTAGGCCCTTTACACTGCTAGTCCTTATCCCTTTACACAGTTAGTCCTTAAGGACTAACACCAATAGTCCTAAACCCTTACACCATTAGTCTCTAACCCTGTCCCTAACCCTGTTATTGTTACACTCCCAGACGGTGCCTGGACGGAATACGTGTCCGAGGGCGTGACGTCATAACAATCCGAACACAAAGCAATAAAGGACGGCCACTAATCGTGGACGTTTAAAGAAAAAGTTTACTCGTTGCATAAAAGGAAATAAATTTTTAGTTTTACAAACGGTCATAAGAGAGTTAAATGTAGCAGAAGCATAACAAAGTTTTGATAATGACAACGAGTATATAATAGATAAGTCTTGAAATTTACGAAGTCACATAGCAAATAGACTCCATTTAGCATCAAGAATCAATCCAAGCTAAGCACCTGAGAAAACATGTTTAAAACGTCAACATAATGTTGGTGAATTCATAGGTTTAAGTTAATACAAGAGTGGACCACAAGATTTCAAAACGTATGCGACTACTATAACAGATACAACATCACATAAAAAGTATTTACTGTTGCACTAAGCTCATGACACTGAAGCTAATAATCAACAGGGCATGTTACATCCTGTCACATAGTATTCCTGCCCTTAACCGGTGTCCCAAACCAAAGACCACCATAATGCACATCGACATGACATATACCCGTTTGTTCTTGGCAAACTCGAACAGTGAGCGCTACTCACCCGGATAGGGATAATTAGTCCCAATAGATCTATTTACTCACTCGCGCTCCCTCAACCGGTCCTCCGGTCGATAAATTAACAGTTCATGATAATTCGGGCTGTAGTGGGTTTGTAAGAAAACTTAGGCAACACATAAACATGTAAAACTCGCGTAAAGAACTTGTGTCCAATTTAAAAAGCAAATAATCTTGTTGGCATCTTGCCGGCTCACAACCGATGTTGCAGCCTTCTAAAAGGTCGAGGGTTATGATTGCATCAATGTTATGTTTAATGTTAAGTATGAATTAATAAATGTAAGGAAAATCTCTTTTTTGTTAAATTTAAATATGCTTTTGAACTAAGACTATTTCATTTAAAGTTATTCTAAATAAGCTATGTATAAACGGGAAACCTAAGAGTTTTTGAAACCTAAGGTCCGCGAGTCCCGATACTAGTCTCTGTGGGGTGTCAAAAGCTAAGCAAGATCTATTCAAGTGGGATCAACAAGTGGTATCAGAGCTTGTTGAGAAACTTTGAATAAGAAGAAACAATCTACACATACCAGATCTATTTGCTTGTGAAAATATGGAATCAATATCTGCATAAGTGGTTGCTGCTGCAAAACTTCCAGTGCTCAATCCAAATAAATTAGAGCTTTAGAAGATGAGGATCAAACAGTACTTTTTAATGACTAATTATGCTCTTTGGGAAGTAATCTTAAATGGTGACTTACCTCTGCCAACAAGATCTATTGACGGTGTTAAGACATTAGTACCTCTTACTACTGCAGAATAGAAGATAGCAAGGAAGAATGAGTTAAAGGCAAGAGGTACTCTGTTGATGGCTCTCCCTAATGAACATCAACTAAAATTCAATACCTACAAAAGTTCTAAGTCTTTGATGGAAGCCATTGAGAAGAGGTTTGGAGGTAATAAGGAATCAAAGAAAGTACATAAGACACTTCTCAAACAGCAGTATGAGAATTTCAATGGAAAAAGTTCAGAAGGACTTGACTAGATCTATGATAGGCTGTAAAAGGTTATCAGTCAGCTAGAGATTCATGGAGAAACTATTTCTTAAGAAGATGTGAATTTGAAATTATTAAGAAGTCTGCCATCTGAGTGGAAGACTGGTATGTGCTTAATTACACATACCTTTGACCACTAAAAACAGACTTAAATGACCAAAAAACGTATCAAAAATACATTGTATTTGTATATTTTGCATTTGTATTGTGCAGGAAACGGATATCCAAGAAAAGGACAAAATCAAAGCCAAAACAACAAAACCGAGCATGAGAACGGAAAGACCATGAGAAGTCAAAAAGACAAAGTCAAAGTCAACAAAAAAGTCAAAGTCAAAGTCAAACTCGAGAAGTGGCATTGGAAAAAGCATCGAAAACCGAAGCCAAAAACCTAAATTGTCAAAAGTAGGCCCACCCGTACCCACCTAGTGGGCCCGGGTCAGCCCACTTATATATTACAAACCTTATAAAAACCAAAAAAAGCCCAAGTCCTTTTTTTATAATCGGCCCAACAAACAAGCCTAAACCCATCAACCCTTATAACACCTGTTATCCCATTCCCTTTTAAAATTAACACCGTTAGTCCTTAAAAGGACTAACGGTGCAAACAATAAACCCTCAAGGACCAAATTTGCAAAATGCAAGGACGATGGATGCAATAGTTAGACACACTCTCAAGGACCACTCTTGCCAATTTTCTAAACTTCAAAAGAGGGCCCAAACACTGTTTATCTCCCACACACAGAGTGTGTGTCCTTTCCCCACACCAGACAAAACACTATTCCCCTTTCTTCTCCACTATGTCGACCCACACCTATACACACCTTATCCCTCCTCACATGGGCTTATTGCCACTTTGGCAATCCCCTAACCCCCTATTCGTCCAAGGAACAAGACAAGAAATCAATGGTGAAGATCAAGAGACTAGGGCTCTACTCATTTTGGATGGCCAAGATTGTTTTTTTGAGCTCACTCACACAACAAGCACACCCGCAGGAGCTCTCACAAAGAAAGCACAAGACCTAGAACCTTCATTTGCTTAGTATAAATAGGTCTCATTGTAAGCCTTTGGGGCACTTAGTTTTTCACCTAGTTGTAATTTTCAGCTTATTTCTAGTGTAACCTTTTAATATTGTAATGTTTTTTTATGAATTAATGAAATTTCAAGTTTTAGCTTAAAACCAGTTTTACTCATTTGTGTTCAAAGTTATCAAGAATCTTGCATAAGCTTTTATAAGATCTTATTTAAGCAAATTATTAAGCTATTTTCATTTAAATATAAAGTACTTAAGAAAAATTTTCAAAAAAAAATCATAAAAATTCACTCCCTAAAATACCATAGCTTATTTATGGATGATAAGCCAAACTTGGATGAGCTTATGGACAATACTAGCTTGTCTTTTGACAAGCTAGAGCTTGTAGATTAGCTTATTCATAAGCTTGTTTGCCCTGTTTAAGCAAGGGCCCTTGTAAGTTTCATTTTTCCAAGTTTTAGCTTAATTTACTATTCAACTGCTTATTGTGCTTATCTCTTGCTTATTTCTGCTTATTCTAGCTTATTTGTGTTGTTGATTGCTTATTTATGCCTGCTTATAGTTTAGATATCATTTGTTTAAAGTTTTCTTAAAAATCTGTCTTAAAGTAGCTTAGTATTGCATAATCTGTTTCAGCTTATTTGAGTGCTTATTGGTTATTGAAATTTGCTTAATATTGTTTGTTTAACTTATTTAATATCTGGTCTCTTGAATTTGTGCTTTAAATCAGCAATAATCTCTTTAAAAATGCCAAAACAGTTTTTAAGGAGTGTTTGGGTCAAGCTTTAAAATGTGTAAAAATGGGTCAAAAATGCATTTTGACACTTGAGTCAATTTAGTTTAGCTTATATTAGTCTTAAATTTTAGTTTGTTTAAGCTTTTAAGTGTTAAAACTCAAAATCAAGGTTTTAAGAAGGTGTTGTTTGAGTTTGTGATAGTGAAGCTTATTGGCTTAATTCTCTGCATCTTGTAACTTTTGGTATGTTTTTGTGTTCATTAGAGTGTTAAAAGTGAATAGAAATATAGAAAAATAGGCCTGCATTGTTAGTTTTGTGTTTTGCCAAAAATTTATCAAATTTGCTTTTTCATTTGCTTTCTACGGCTTATTGAGAATTTCAAACTCTCTTTTGATTGATGATATAAGCTCTTTGAGGTCTAAATTTAATCTATTTGTAGGTCTTAAGTTCATAAGGTTCTCTTTGGGCTTTCTTACTTGCAAATACATCTTTTTTTGCTAGTACAGGTAGATACTAACAAAAGCAGAAAGGCTTTGGAGATTGACTTGAGAAAATTAGTATAAATATACCTTTGATATCTATCCTTCACCCTCGAAATAGTCTTCAAAACCTTTGTAGTACTAAAAACATCGAAAAGAAAAAAGTTCAAGTCCACCTTTGGTTTATAAGTCAAAGCTATCCTTGACCAAGATAAGGCAAACCTTCTGAGAAACTTAATATTGATTCTTCATCACAGCTTGCCTTGAGTTGGTTTAAGCGGACTGAGAATCTTCTGCATCCTGTCATACCCTTGTGCAATCCCCTCTGATTTACTAAATCTAAACTCTGAAATTCTTGCTTCAGCATGACTTTTCACATCTTTTGATATCGGCATTTCCGACCAAACTCAACTCGCCTGCATTCCATATCTCCCTTGCATCATCCAACTAAATGGAAATCAGCCACCTGATCAATCAGGAAATATACTGAAGCAATGAAGTTCTTGCCTTTGATTCCCTCTAAACGCAATGTGTTCATCGTAGTCACTTCGGGGTGAAAATACTTGACCCTTCCATCACGATCCTTACCAGTCCTTTTTAAAGTTTTGCCATTTTGAATCACCTTCCAGAATATTCTTATCATTGTATTTGATCCAGTATTCCATCTTCAAGCCAAGACTCAACTCATCCTACTTCAAATAAGGAAATTTGTTCGAGATGGATATTGCTTCCTATGCCATTCAAGGAACAGAGATTCTTTCACTTATGATTCAACTCCGAATTCTTTCGATAATCCTCCCGATATTTCATACCCACCCCCACAACCCCAATACGTGCTATACTCTTGTGAGTTATGTGGGAACAATGCCTATCATGGTTACGATTGTCCACCTCAAGTCCCGTTTGTCTACAATCAGGACCCGTGTTTCAATTAAAACTTTGTGATGGATCCCACTCTAGATAGATCTTTACTGCCTGTTAAGGATGGTGATTAACCTATGTAATCACAAGCTAATCACAAGAGAGACTCTTGCTAAACAAAGCTAATGTCTATGCGGAAATTAGACAAAGCCTATAAGAAGAACAATACTAAAAGATCCTTCTAAGGATTTCTATTAATTAACAATGAGAATCGTGTTTTTCAGATCTGTACTTTATGGCTGTGGGATAGGTTTCTTAAATACTATTGAAACCCTAACAACCTGTTACACAAAACGCGTCAAAGAGATATGCACTATCATTTCCTAAGATAGCTCAAGCATATCCTTATTAGTAACTAACTATACTACTAACCCGAACCAACTATAATACTACCAGGACTAACTATTGTGCTACCAGCAGGAACCATATTTGGTCTGCCATTACTAACTATGAAGTTATCCTTACCAGTAGGAACTACATACCTACCAACAGGAACTTATGCTCTACTAGTAGGAACTACATACCTACCAGTAGTAACTAACTATTACAATATTCCTAACACTTTGATTATTTTCCACAAAATTCATCAAGTTTTCCACAACAATATCCTTGTTGTGTAGATTGTGGGGGTCCTCACGAGACTTTTCAATGTCAACCGATGAATTATTAAGAACCTAATCCGTGTTATGATTCTAATTATTCCGGTTTTGTTCCCGTCATTCATCAACCTCCTCAAGAAACAAGTATGGAAATTTTGCTAGATAGAGAAAACCTAATGCAATCTATAGAAACCTTTTTAAAGAAGTTTGATCGTATATATTTTAGAGAAATGCCAAAGGTTTTATTGATAGCTTGGGATAGATTTTGTGAAATTAAGCATACTTGTAGAGATAAGTAACAACAAGAGTTGATTCGTAAACTTCTTAAGGATGTGCAAAATGTTAAGGAGGAGTTAGCAGAAGATATTAATACTCCGAATTGGGATCTTCTTGCCTTCTACTACGATGATGATGATGATGACGATGACGAGGAAATTTCTATTCCCTTGAGATATATTATTATTTCTGGACTTCCTCCGTGTATTGCAATCACACCCATTTTATCAACTGTGGAGCCCGAAGACTCTCTAAGTATGGGGG